>JANSTT010018370.1:0-14000 GCA_026745375.1 Platyura marginata
TTTATGATTATTCTCTGTTATTACCAAGGCACTTTTTTCGTATTGATTAATTTCGATGACCTTTGAATTAGTTAAAATAATATTTGGATTTATTTTACTTTCCAGAGCTTTTATAAGTTTTCCAAAGTTCGGTTTTATTAAATACTGTTCACCATTTCCTGTTGCACTAAAAACAAATTTCTTTTAAAAGATTTATTTATATGTGACTATGATTTTAAGGAAAAATTTTAGTTTTTGAATATAACGAGCTAGGCATCCAGTGAGAATTAATGACCCTATCATCATGGAACTGATTAAAAAAATGATTTTGATGAAAGAAAATGAAAAAAAATGGGGACGTCTTTTTTGCTGATTTTTTAAAATGTGACACAATTTTGTGTTGAACAAAATCAGTAACTGGATGTAGCACCCGAATAAAAGTTTGTGGTGAATGTCTTATCTATCTATTTTCTTTTCTACATTAATAATTAATTTGAACTTATTATTATTATTATAGTACATTTTGTAATAGTAATATTAACCATTTATATAACATACTGTGTGAATAAAAGAGTAGTCATAGATTGACAGCAGAATACAACAGTTGGCGACGAGGATGGGATTATGTACAAAAACAAAGGTAGTTTTGCATACAAAACCAAATGCCAAACCGATTTTCAGACCAAAACGACCGGTATCATATGCTGCGTTACCAAAAATTGAAGAAGAGTTACAACGATTAACATCATTGGGTATCATTACACCAGTTGATTTTTCTGACTGGGCCGCACCAATTGTGGTAGTTCAAAAATCAAATGGATCAGTACGTATGTATATGCTGACTATTCTACAGGGATCAATGAAGCTCTTGAACCTCACAAATTTCTATTACCGCTGCCAGAGGACATTTTTAGCAGACTTGCAAGGGGTAAGTTATTCAGTCACATTGACTTATCCGATGCTTATCTTCAGGTAGAGATGGAAGAAGAGTCCAGCAAGCTATTAACGATAAACACACATCGTGGACATTACCGTTTTAATAGACTTGCTCCAGGTGTCAAAATTGCCCCTGGAGCATTCCAACAAATTATGTCTGCAATGGTCGATGATCTTCCAGGAGTTGCAGCTTTCATGGATGACATTCTGGTTGCAGGAATAAACGAAGAGGATCATAATAAAAATCTGTATGCAATTCTTAAGCGTATCGAGGAATTTGGATTCAATCTCCGAATCGAGAAATGTAATTTTTTATGACATCAGTTAAATACTTGGGATTGATCATAGATAAAGATGGTTTACGACCGGATCCTATGAAAATTCAAGCAGTTGTAAACATGCCAGCTCCATCAGATGTCACAACTCTACAATCATACTTGGGTGCCGTAAATTATTATACAAAATTTATCAAGCAGATGCATTCATTACGTAAACCGCTGGATGAATTATTGAAGAAAAATGAAAAATGGAATTGGTCTACAGATTGTCAAAAGTCGTTTGACAAATTTAAACAGATATTACAATCAGATTTACTTTTGACTCATTTTGACCCTGAACTCGATATCATTGTAGCAGCAGATGCCTCAAGCACTGGGATAGGCGCAATAATTTTGCATAAGTTTTCAGATAACTCAGTCAAAGCAATCAGTCATGCTTCGAGAACTTTAACAAAATCAGAACGGGGCTACAGTCAAATTGAGATAGAAGGATTGGCATTAATATTTGCAGTTACAAAGTTTCATAAGATGGTATTTGGACGTAGATTTACGATGCAAACTGACCACAAGCCTCTGATATCAATTTTTGGATCAAAAACTGAAATTCCTGTTCATACAGCAAATCGACTTCAACGTTGAGCGACAACTTTGTTGAATTATGATTTCAACATTGACTACATGAATACCAAAAATTTGGCTATGCTGATATTTTATCACGGTTGATTAATTTGAACGTAAAGCCTGAAGAAGAATATGTTATAGCATCCATTCAACTTGAGCAAGATATTAATCATTCAGTCAAAAATGCTACAACCGTTTTTCCTATAACATTTAACTTGGTCCGTAAAGAAACGTTGCAAAGTCGAATTCTTCAGGAAGTTGTTCAATATGTTTAGAATCAATGGCCAATTAAAACTCAGTTTTTGGATGATGAGGTTAAACAGTTTTGTTTTAGAAAACAATCACTATATGTAGTAAAGGACTGTCTAATGTTTAATGATAGGATTGTGATTCCAAATGTTTTCCGGAAAAATTTTGCAGCAACTTCATAAAGGTCACCAAGGAATTAAGAGAATGAAATCTGTTGCAAGAAGTTATGTCTACTGGCCGAAGATTGATGAAGAGATAGAGTCAGTAGTTCGTCAATGTGGTAAATGTGCCAATTATGTCCTGTTCCACAAGGACCTTGGCAACATCCACAATAGCATTTAAAACAATAAAAATATTAAATGAAGTATTTTCACGTTTTGGACTTCCAGAAATAATAGTTTCTGATAATGGCAGCCAATTTGTGTCAAGTATTTTTCAGGAATTTTGCAAACAACGAGGAATTAACCACATCACAACTGCACCTTTTCAACCACAGTCGAATGGACAAGCAGAGAGATTTGTTTATTCTTTAAAGAGATCGTTAAAAAAACTTCAAGGGGAAGGAAATACGATAGAAGAAGAACTTCAAACATTTTTGTCAGTGTATAGAATATAGATCAACAAAAAATAAATATACACCAAGTGGAAGTCACCGGCAGAAGTACTAATTATGAAAATAATTCTAACATAATGTGTGATGAAGATGTAGAAAATATACCTAGCCAGTCATTACATGGTGCTGAAGAGCCTCTTCAGTCAACCTAATTAAGTCAAACATCTTAGCAACCGATATTACGACGAACAACTCGTTCTCGTAAGCTGCCTGTTTTTTGTCAAGAGATTATGTTCTTTAAAAAAAGGGAGATGTTGGCGATACTATTTTAGTACATTTTGTAATAGTAATATTAACCATTTATATAACATACTGTGTGAATAAAAGAGGAGTCATAGGTTGACAGCAGAATATAACATCATACTCCTTCTGGCTTCTAAATTCATGCTTTTAAAATAAAGATTTTAAAATTACCTGCTTAACTGATTTAAAATGCCATTTGTTCCATTGCAAACCATAAGATATTCGGGCAAAGTTATTTCGTCCGAATCAACACCACAACTGGCTCTGACAAGTAACCGAACAATATTTTGAGAGGAAGAAAAAAATAAATTTTCACAAATAAATTTTTCCATTGTAATTTGTGCACAATAATTTTTGGAAATGCTGTAAAATCATTGATCAGAATTAAAAAAATGAAAATTAGACATAAGAGCAACTGTATCTACCATTCAGTTTGATATTTTTTTGACAGTAAATCTATTTTTGAAAAAAATCTATTGAGCTCATATTTGGCAGCGAAAGCAAAATACCCTCGATCTAAATCCCATTTCCGTTCACCAATTGGCAAATGTCTCTTTTCAAGTTTTATATCAAGCTCTTTGCATAAATTCGTCACATGATACTGTTCTTCGTTTATCCATCGTGCACCAAATTCTCCATCAGCACTTGTCAATATTTGTCCACCAATATAATTTGTTGCCTCGACAATTAGGACTTTTAGTGATGAATCTTTTTGGTTGATTTTATAGGCGGCTACTAATCCGGAAATTCCGGCTCCAACAATTAAAACATCTATTTCCGGCATTACGTTTATATATTATTTCAAAATATTAAATTTGAAAACTAAGCAAAAAATTACTTGATTTAATTTTTTCAATTTTTAGGAAAGTGTTTTTTCTCTGTATGACACCTGCAATATTAAATGGATTACACATTTCATCTTATGTATTTTTGGGTGAGGTTCCAGATGATCTAACTTGTGCAATACCATCACTTGTGAATGCAAATTGGAGCTATGTAGATATAAAAAATATTTCCACCAGGTTGTGTTTTAAAATTATATTACTCAATTTTCATTATATAAATTTATAATTTTAGAAATGTGGAAAATAAATGTAAAATTCTAGATTGGAATTATACAATTCTTAGTACAAAAACGATTGACGAAGCTTGGTCGTATGTGATGGCACTTCCTGAGCCAAAGGAAATTTCATGTCACAGTCTAGATGGAAATTATTTTTATTATGGCGACCATATGGAGTCAATAGTTTCACAGGTACATATATTTTTATCATATTTTCCGTTCCTTTTTCGGCAAAATTACGGTAGTAGACATAATTTAATTAAAATGTGCACTCAGTTTGAGTTAACTTTTAAAATAAATAAATACAGCAGTATTTACGCCTGATTTAATTTTTGTGTACTTACATTTTGGTTCCGAAACATTTTTTATGAGCTCTAGTGAAAATATTGTGTTTTCTCCACGTTTCATGAAAAGCTGGAAAAAAAATTGTTCTTCTTTGTGATCGCTCGCTCACTTTATAGCTGGTATTCAAAATCCTTTCCACCCCTAAGACCACCTCTCATACAATTTTTTTTGTAAAAATCGTCTTTTCTTAGATTTAGCTAAAAAAGGTTTTGTTTTTTGGGTTGCATAATAACGGATAACTATATTTGACCCCTCGTTCACTCTTATAGACCTCCTCCGTACAAAATTTCTTCTCACATTTCTTATATGAATATTGAAAATAGTAGAAATTCAGAAATGCTTTGTTCCTGAAAATGCATAAAATGGAATCAAAATTTGTAAATAGTCGTTAACCCTTATAGGGGTCCCTATATCAATGAACAATCAGAACAAACAATAGAAAACAATAAAAAAAATATTTTTGAACGACTTAGGTCTATGGCCGTACAAACGATATGACCCAAGAAGATAATCAAATCAATTAATCGAATTAAACACTTAACTACTTAAATTTAAACTTACAATAATTCACCAACAAGCATGTGCTAATGTTGCTTAAAAAGAAAAAGAATTTTTAATTTTTATACCGCATTTAAACTTTTAAATGATCACTAGGGAAGAGAATTGATTGTTTTTTGTTCACACTTCACTATAATAGTTATAATAAACAAAAGTAAACCTATTTCAAGGTTTATTCGTTTTTTTTGTAGAGATGTAGAGTGCACACTGTGATATCTTGCAGGTGACCAACTAGGAATTTTCGACCTTCGCCGCAGGTCACGCCAATGTAGTTTCGATTTTTTTTCTTCTTTTCCTTCTTTTTTTTTGCGGAAAGGAAAAATAACGAATTTCGCTTTCTAGTAATTTACAAAAGAAAACGATAGTGTTACGCATCCTTTCCTTTCGCACTCGTACTTAGTTTATTAATTTAATTATCGAATTAATTTGTTTTTTCAGTGGAATTTAGTATGCGAACGAGAAGTCATGAGAATAACCGTCCAAGTTGCATTATCCATTGGTAAATTTATTGGAGCTTTTACTTTTGGAATATTAGCCGACAAGTACTAATTATTTATTTATTTTGTATTTTTGTTATTTTCCATTCTATTCTTGTTTCAGATTTGGTAGAAAAACTAGTGTTACCTTAGGTAGCATTTTATATATCGTATGTGGTCCATTGGGTGCATTTGTAAATTCGTACTGGTTATTTGTCGTTGCCAGAGTTGGAATTGGTATTGCTGGATCGGGTATTTATCATTCAGCGTATACAATACGTAAGTATAAAAATCCTTTATTTGTAGGGGCGCTTTTGGTAAATTTTACAAATACCTATTCTTCTAAATACTTTGAACACATTCTAACATTATTTTTTGTGCTTTTTTATGTTTGGAAAGCCATATTAGCCCTATTAGCAATATTTTTAAAATATTGCCAGTTATTAGGCTGTTTTTAAATGCAATGCAACCAGTTTAAAGTATCGATCTGAGAAAAACAGTTTAGTCCACTCTCTATTCTGGCTAACCTTCATTGAGGATTTACTCAAGTTAACTTCAGTAGGTTAGGTTAGGGGGCTGTAGGGCTATTGACCCTTCACCACTGAAACCTAAAAGATCTATTTTAGATGTCCCACTTCAGTAAGTGAATAGAGATATGGTTGGTTATGTATGTTTTTGTATTCGTTAACAAAAATATATTCATTATTCATTAATTTGTCGGCGGTATTTGCCCTTATACTCTTCCTGGACCTTTATATGACTGCAAGGTCCTTGTGGATATAAATAATTATTGGACTTTTAATCTTTAAAGAATTCCTAACTAAAAAAGAAATGGAATCTTAACCGATCCTACCTATGACTCTTGATGCGAATTAACTTGATAGTACTTTCCTTGCCTCAGCTAAGCTACGTAATGCTGAACTCGAGGATATTCTGACCTTAATCAAGAAAGTCATCTCTAAATACGTTTAAAAATATGGCTAAACTCAATTCCGTCAGTTACGAAAAAAATTCTTCTTTATTAAATTAATCATATTTAATTTGAATATATGCTTTGGTTACTTCTTTCATAAATGACTCAGCTTTTGTTGGTGACATTGCTAACAGTTCACTATACAGAAAATTTGTATAGTTACGATATCGTTCTGATGATGAACTATGTTGATAGTGATTGTCTGTATCTTGAGTTGGCGTCATTTCTGTTTCTAAATATTCACTAGGGTGAGTTTTATCCAATGGATCAAATGTATTATCAGGTAATGGTGGTGTTGGACTTAATGTTATTGTATCTATTTGATTTGTTGGCGGTACACTTGTTGATTGGCTATCGTCATAGTCTGCCGTATAAGAAAATGATGAACATCTAATTCTAGGAACGTTGTCTTGTGATGTTTTTCTGTCAAAAGCAATGAAATATATTAATAAGTAATTATTAATAAGTAACTAATACACGAATAATGTTACCGTTTTCCTTCTACAGCATTGTTTTGATTGTATGATCCGTCTATACCATTGAAATATGCTAGATTTGGCATTACAATATTTTCTAATTTAACACGTTTACAATCAATATCGATGTAATCGTGTTCTATGTCCGACGATACCATAGAATCATTTTGCTTTGGTTTGCCCATCACAGCTGCGTGCATACTGTCATAGTGCGGCCACGTTATTGAAGCTTCAATTCCTTCTTCTGGATTTTGAAACGAATTTAAACGCTGAAAAAATATTTATGAGGTTACAAAATGTTTTTCTGAAAGAAGATATTCATTATTACCTTATATTTTGCCACTAAATTGTACCATTTTTTCTTGACTTGCTCATATGTAAAAATGGGTCCAAATTCTACAACAATTTTTCTAAAATAAATTAATTGAATTAAATTTATTCTATATATTTTTTAATACTATATTATACAACTCACTTCCATGCATCAACATAATTGCAATTTTTTCCATCAAATAAATGAGCATAAGTCTCTCCTCTCAATTTTATTAATTTTGTTACTAAATCCTGACTCCCTAAAAATAATGAATATATTTATTTTAGAACTGTTTTATTAGTGTAATTCATATTCAAATATCTACATAAGTATGTGATAGATAACCGTGGGTCTTTTATTCGAATAATGGTATACCTACTAGCATAGATAAAGTATAAGATGGTTCACTCAGAGCAAATTTTTTAGTACATGACTGTTTTAGTCTAAATAACAATTTATTAATGAAGAAAGATTTTTTTTATTATTATTTTTACTATTTCATTAATAATAATAAAATGAAAGAACATTTAATCGATTTGCTACATTTCCTTTATACAATATTTTTTAACACTGTAGAAAAACAAGCCCAAAAAAAACGGTCAATCGTTTTTACAATCGTGTGTTATCGGTGTAGTTCAAATTCTTATGGTCTCTTGTCAACTTTTAATGTGTGTATCTTTGTTTTATTTTTAAAATGTAAATATCTAAATGCACAAAACACAAAATGAACTACATACATATATCAGTTGTTATGTTTTGTATATCCATAGGTAAAATCGTATAATACACAACAAATATTAAAATTTAACGAATATACATACATACTCGTATGTATATCTATAACTACTTCTACTCCATAGTTATTTTTAAACGTAGCAATCGCAGAATAGTAAAAAAAACTTATTTTCGTAGCGTAGCACGAAATGAAATTAAATCAACGATAAATACACTCCAAAATTTACAATAGATTTGAGATTGTATCCCAATGGGTGCTGATCTTTCAGTAGAATATGATTAAATTCAGTATATGAGAGAGAACCATCTATACTTTTATCTATGCTACTAGATATTCTATTCGAACACAGGACATAAGCCATTTTTGGATGGAAGACTGTAGTGCAAACATTTGTAATTTAGCTGCTAATTTTTTCAAATTTCTCTCAATTTTTTCACATTTATAATTTTCGTACTTAGATTAATTATTCTAATTACTGGGCATTAGAATATAAAATCAAAAATAGGTGTATTTTTAATTTTTCATAAGCTTTCAGAATATAAAATAAATAATATAGACTCTCTTGCAAAATATAAGAGAACAATATAAAAATTTGAGATGAAATCGGTGAAAAATTAAAAAAATTAAAATAATAGTTTGACCTAATTTTTTATACCTTACAGTACTGTACAGTACAGTACCAAATTTATTTAATGGAGTCGCTGCCTTTGGCGTGGGAGGTCCCGGATTAAAGACTTAATGGGAATAAACATGAAGTATTTTTCTCTGGTATAATGATTTGAATCTGAGGCCGGGTGGTCGGTTTGCACTTAAAAACAGTCTTAGTTATGGCATTTTCTTAAAAAAATAATGGTTAAATAAATGTCGAGCGATATATGAGTGATATACGAGTATTACAATCAGAAAGAATTTTAAATAGAGGATTTTTTTTAGTATAAAATCAATTCAAACCCCATCGTGTGTGCAAGTGCATTCGAAAACAGCTTCATCGAAATCATTTAAGGAATTGATTTTTCATCGAGTAAGATGTTGCGATCTATTAAATTTTGTCCTATTCAATTTTAAGGATTATGTACATATGTATGTGCATGTGCACACATAACATACCTCATTAAATATAAGAATCTACACAATCAACTTATTAGCAAAACATGAATATGTCCGATACGTGATGGATCAATAATAATACATACATCTATGTAGGTATAATACGTACAACTACACGTAAAACGTACATCGTTGAGAGTAGATATAATGTGCCTACATTCTCAATTTCTTCATTTTTATATCGCTAAAATAATATGAGACAAGCAATTCATACTATATAGTCTGCCAAATACGAACTGTGCTATATGTAATAGAATGGGTGATGATGGGAACATTCCACCTATATTTTACCTTTCTCAATAATTCTTCGAACTAAATATTTTATCATTTATAATTTATATTATACTCACAAAGCGAACACTTCCAAGTATTATCTATTTGCTTATAATAATAATAAAAAAATTCCAAATATAAAAGTTCTACTCCACATTAATATTTTGTTGTATTCTTTCTTTATACTAAGTATGTAGTAATGTATGTACGTACATATATAGAAAAGTGGGATAGAGAGGCTATATAAGCGTTCTTAAAAATAGATATGGTGATGAACATGATTTATTCATTATACCTATTACTCGTTACAGCCGAGATGGCTACCTCTACTGAATGTATGTTTATGAAAGTTAGTATAGGAGAAATGAAACAAAACATTTATTTAGCATTCTAATTCAATTAAATATAGAACTTAAAAACTTACACTTTTGAACATATGGAAACTCATTCATTTTCTTTTTTTTTAAGTAGATATGTGTACAATTATTTCTGACTATAATATGAAACCACAATCAAACAAAAAGAAATGAACACACCAACAGAACGATGTAACGCGTTATGTTAGGTAGCATTGAAGTTTCAAGTAGACTAAAATCGATTTTTAGAATGAGAACGAGAAATACCTACGAAGCCAAGTCAACAATCAATGTTTGTGTGTATATTACTCGGGTATAGATAAAAACACAGTATAATATAATCATTTATGGATGTGTGGGTGAAAAAGATTATTTCTATAATATAGTAAAGGGAGAAAGAATAGCAAAAATTACGTTTGTCGTTTATTGATTGTGAAAATATAGATGTATCCAAATGGAGAATGTTTAGCAAGGTACTTGCAGTATAACGGACTCCCTATGCGACTACCTTTTTTATTTCTATACACTTTTTTTTTGTATTCATAGAAAATATGGTCTTAACAGGATTTTTATTTACATCGATAGAGAGGTAGAAATATCATAAATTTGAATTTAGAATGTAGTCACACATTCATATCCAAACATATTATTTTTTATTACCTGAGAATAGAATAGCCTTTTTATTATTAGCTTGGTAAAGATTACTTCTAAATAATATATTAAAGGGGTAACGATATTATGTATATTACATATTTTATAAATGTTCAAATACAAAAATAAAAGTTCCAATTTAATATTCTTAGCTTACCAATTTTCAAGCAAACTCATCATCATCTAATTTCTAATCATTTTATCTTATGCGGTAGAATAAGATAAATATTCACAAATTCAATATAAATGTAATTCGGAATATAATTCCTTTGACTTAAATAAAAATTAAATTTTAGATTTTTTTTTACGTCAGAAATTTTTCAAACATGTTTGTTTCTGCAACTCTAACTTTTTACTTAAGTTTTTCTGTGATCTTATCTTACATTGTGATGTATGTAATGATTGTAATGTGTAATGTAAATGTAAATGACTACTTAGAAGTCATAAATATTACATAGGAAAAAACAACACATACGAAATTCATATTTTATTTTAAGTAAAAAAGAAATTTTTTACATACATATGTACAGGGTGGCGCAAGAGATTGTTACATACTTTTTTTGCTCATGACACAAATTGGTGCTCTTTCAACTTTCAATTTTGCATGTTTATTTCCTGCCCAATGTTTTTTTTAGGTGTTGCAGGGTTTGTGGCTTGTAACCTCATTGTAACCTCATGTGACCTCATGAAGTAAAAGGGTGGT
This sequence comes from Platyura marginata, assembly GCA_026745375.1. NCBI lineage: Eukaryota > Metazoa > Arthropoda > Insecta > Diptera > Keroplatidae > Platyura > Platyura marginata. The sequence goes on from JANSTT010018370.1 coordinate 10,950, forward strand.
CAAATCTGGCGACCATCGTAAATCCACATTCTTGGAAATAAGCTTGTTCGGGAAATATTCTCTTAGAAAGTCTATTGTGGCTCGAACAGTATGGGCTGTGGCCCCATCCACTGTCTGAGCATCCCCTAAACTGGCCAAGAACAAATTCTGGATCATTTCACGATAGCTGTCTCCATTAACGGACGTGGTTTGTGTTTCGTTATCCTCAAAAAAATATTGACCGATGATGCTATTTGCAAATATTGCGCACCAAACAGTGACTCTCGTTGGGTGCAAAGCCTATTGGTGGAGACTTTAAGGGTTAGGAGTACCTCAAAGTCGGAAATTTTGCTTATTCACAAAGTCACTCAGGTGAAAATGTGCTTCATCGAACATCTACAAATTGTCGATGAAATTTGGCTCGGTAAATTTTAATGATTTTAATGCACTGATTGAGGAACAACGATGTAGTGAATTTTTAAAGTCTGTAACAAACTCTTGCGCCACTCTGTATATGTTATTTTATTTTCTATTACTGCTTCTAAGAAAGCCCTAGGTCTTGTCTTCAAATTCGAAAAAATTAAACAAATTTTTCTGTCCAATAAGGCCAAAGATATTTACAAATGCACATAAAAAAATTTAAGCCATCTTCAATCAATTTTTTTACCACATTGCTAACTTTTTTATCTGAATTTAGTTATGGGGTTTATACGTCGAAATATCAACCCTAAATCTTCCATTCAGATGGGTCTTCTATTCGAAAAAATATTTTCAATTTTTGACCTAGGGCTTTTTCAAGACCTGTGGTGCGTTTCCGGATTTCTATAAGGAGAAAGATTTATATGGCTTACTGAAGTTAAACATTAAATCTATATAACCAGTTCAAGATATTTACTTTTATTTACCTCTATTTTCTGTTTCGTTTTCTGTTACTTCTTACATTCAAAGTTATAATTAGTAAGAAAGCAACTGTTCGCAATTTATTTTCGTGCAAGGATTGCTCAGAAAACTTAGATTACAAAGTCAGATTTTTATTTTTATATTTGAAATCTTTAAATTCTTCAAAAGTCGTTTTGAAATATATATGTATATAATAATTATTAAATATATAATACATAGGTATACATATATACCTAATTATGTATGTATATACGTATAAAATATTTTTAGTGTAAAAATATAATAATAAAATATTCTTTTTCAGTTACGGAATTTGTATCACCTCAACGTAGATCAAATATGAGTATGATGTTTAGCGTATCGTATCCTATTGGAATGATATTACTCTCATTAGCTGCGTATATTGTTCGACCATGGCGCTATTTACAACTAACTATATCACTTCCGGCATTTTTACTGATTGTTCACTATTTGTACTTGTTTAAAAACTTACAATTATAATTAACTAAATCAGAATGATAAATAATTTTTTATTTTAGTTTCCTAAAAGAATCACCACGATGGTTGCTGAGTAAAGGCAAACTAAATAAGGCACATAAAATAGTTTTTGGTTATGAATTAAATCAGAACATAGTGGATATTCCCGCCAAATCCAAAAATGAATCTCAAATGAGTACGCGACCAGACAAAGCAAGTACATATACATAAACAAATAATGTAAGTTAAGTTTAAAACTATAGATTTGTCGAAATGTTATAGTTAGTATACAACATTAACATTAATACTATGTATGCACTTGGGTATATTGATTGTAACACACCCGGCTCGTACAAGGCGTCACATTGCTTAAAGCTACATATTTTAACAGTTTTCTTAATAGTAAAAAAAAAATGAAAACACCCTATCCAAGATTTAACCCATTTGTACCCAGAACTATTTTTTTAAGCACGGTTAATAAATTTATAGTGCATTAGATGCAATGGTTTTTAGCATTGGGTTGTTTTCGTCCATTTACATTTACATATTTGTGTAAATGGGTTACTAACGGCCAATTTCTTCACCGAGTACTAAATTGGGCTTAATACCCGGTTTAGCTAGTCCAGATACTATCTTTAATACTCGGTACCAACAAAAAGTTAGTACTTATGCATTTCTTCACATCACTAGTACCAGAGCTAAATTAAGCAACCCGTACCAACGATAAAACTGGTCTAATACCGATTTTGATACTATTTTGACATATGAAATGTCATTTTGTTGTAATTTATGTGCGCGAACAATAATATATTATATTATTATATAATATAAAAATCTGGATAATGAAAAATAATTCAAAATGTCAAAACAACAAGGAAAACGTGATTACGTGCCAACAAAAGTCTCGCTGCCCCAATTGGAGCCAGCAAGACACAGATACATATATTGTGTAACCTGGTACTTGAGCTTGGGTTAAGATGTGTATTAAATATTCGCACAAATGGTGCTACAAATGATGTAAACAGGCGGATTGGGTTTCAATTCTTATCATACGGTGTATTTATTTTTTTTAAATAATAATATATTTCTTCGTGTTGCTATTTTTTTATAAAGGGTGCCATTGAGCGTAATCTCGACGCCATCATGGCCCGCTATAAAAAAGAGATGCAGTCATTACTACTGCGACAGTAGGCCATCGAATGCAGAATCAAAAAATCAAATCCATTTTTTAATAAAATAATTTTAATAATAATAATAATTTTTAATAAAAAATCAAATCCTTTTTTTAATTATACAAATCGCGTACTAACTGATGAAGAAATCAAATTGGCCTAATCCAGGTATTAACGTCGCTAGACTACCGATTTCGAGGGTCCAGCTAATACCGAGTACTAGCTAATACTCGGTACCAAAGTCAATAGATTAGTGCGTTAGTACTTGGTGAAGAAATGACTTGACACCAATTTGAGTACCAACTTTTGGTCTAATACCAGTACTAGCGGTAAGTACTTGGTGAAGAAATTGACCGTTAGTAAATTCTAATAATTTAATCTTTTATTTAAAAAATGTTTTGTGAGCTTAAGTATTTATTTTAAAGGTGTTCACTGAACGACGTGAAAAAGCTACGTTTAGACGATTGGCGGATCCACCAATATTGGCAGGTTTTTGTTGGTAGATTTGTCATAAATTTCTACC
>JANSTT010018371.1:0-14000 GCA_026745375.1 Platyura marginata
TTTTCTTTTTTCCTGTTAAATGTGCGTGAATTATTTTTATTGTGATGAGTACAGTGAATTTACCGTGTAAGGTCCCTAAACTTATGATGGAAAATGGAAGAAAAAAAAAATATTTGAAAATTGCGTTTTTCTTTCGTATTCAATTATATTATTGAATTTATAAACAACCTTGAACCTCTATAATATACATATCCGATATAATATATGAGTGTATTTCTTCCCATGCATTATGTAGTTGTGTAATTGCGCAATGTGTCTTCTTTTTGTCAAAACATAAAATAATTTCTATTTTGTATCATCATCAAAATTATTAAAAAAAAAAAAAAATAACCCCAAGTAACTTACTCTTAAATTCAACAATACAATTAAAAATACTCTCTTTCTCTCTCACTGTGTTTATTATGTAAACAAATAAGACTATTATTTATTATGTATTAATATAACGAACATATAAATGATAAATAAAAGTACCTACACGCAGGTACATAATGTCAGGTACATAATGTCTGGTACATAATGTCATGTATTATTTGTATCTTTATTAATTAAATTAAAATTGATATTGATTGATTCAAATCACCATAGAAATGTTTCATCAACCTGATGCTGAACCATTCTTATGAGCGCTTACTTCAAATGGGGTATTATAATTTTGCTGCACGGTTTTTGACTATCAAAATTATATGATTGTAGTTCTAGTCTGGGGTATAGTCTAGTGGATTTTTATTTTTTTTTTATCAATCATTTGGTGGTCAGTAATCAAGGTCAAGGGGTTACGTCTACCTTTAAGGCTAAAATAAACATATCGATGACTTATATACCATACCCGCTAACTAATTTTTATGTACTTTTCAGGAGACATTAAAAACTAAAGTTGTTTCGTATAGCGGATTTGCAAGCATTGCAAAAAAACAAAGTTTTTAAAAGAAAGTCTTTGTGATATTTGGTGCAGGGTTGCATAAATATCAATTTTATGCAATAAAAAAAATCGGTAAAAATGAGTTAGCGGGTATTGTATATAAGCAATGGATATATTTTTGTGATTTTTATACCCGTATGATGTTAATTAAGGGTATTATTAAATTCTAAGTCGAAATATGCATGTCCGCCCGTCCGTCCGTTAGTCTGTCCGTGATAAAGATTCCGGCCAAACGGCTGAAGCTAGAAAGCTGAAATTGACAGTTTATTATGTAGTCCTAGGGTAAGATCTCTATTGTTTCTGGAGCAAATCGGACAAAAAATAGGGGAGGCTGTGGTACAGCGTGCACCCAATTTTGATATAAACCATTCATTTACTCAAAAGATAGTCGAAATGTAGAAAAAATGTATATAACAACAATTATAGAGAATACAAAAATGAAGATTTCTTTCATAGACCAAAAAGTTGTACGACCTAGCGTTATGGCGGTGCAATCAATTTTATTGAATTTTTAGGGTTTTTAATCATTTACTCGAAAAGTATTTAGATTACGGAAAAAATGAATATGACGAAAATGATAGAGAATAAAAAAATGAAGATTTCATTCATAGACTAAAAAGTTCCATGAAATACCGTTATGGCGCTCCAATCAATTTTATGTCATTTCAAGGGATTTTAATCATTTGTATTCAATTTGCCCAATTATATTTATTGTACAAACAAAATAGACACGTACAAAGTTGTAAATAATAAACAAGTACTCATACGGGTACATTATAATCGGCGTAGCCAATTTTCCCTTCTTTACTGGTTTTTTTCAAACATAAGATATCTTTTTTAGAGGTTTGTTTATATTATTTAAAAGAGTACACCTTAAAGTAGTTATGATAATTTTTTTAAATATAGCACTGGATACGAAGGTTTTTTTTTTAAGGGGTTTGCGGTGAGCAAAATATTTTGGGAACCACTTGACCGAATTAGTTAAATTTTTGCATTTATTTTCTAAATACAATAATTTAGTCCATGATCGGTCGGAATCCCGGAAAACTAATTAGGAACAAAATGTATTATTATCTATAAAAAAAAAATTATGGAGTAGCCTTATCTTATATTGCATAACTCAAGAACTGAAATCGTATTATTTTACTTCGCTTCGACAGCTTAAATTCTCTGCCAAAAATTCTGTGAAAAAAACAAATTTAAACAAATTATTTTCTCTATTTCTATAATAGCCAGTTTATCAAAGGGAGGTCGATCAAACAAACGAAAATTTCCGGGCAGCGATACAGGTCCCACTGGTAAAAAAGGACGTCCCGCTTCAGATCTTACAGGAAATGTAAAATTACCAGCACACGGATATCCATTAGAGCATCCATTTAATAAAGATGGCTACCGTTATATATTGGCCGAACCGGATCCGCATGCACCGTTTCGTCAGGAATTTGATGAAAGTGCCGATTGGGCTGGTAAACCAATACCCGGTTGGTTATATCGGGCCCTTACACCAAACTCTGTACTGTTGGCATTACATGATCGGGCACCTCAATTAAAAATTGCTGAAGATCGGCTAGCCGTAACCGGTGAGAAAGGTTATTGTATGGTTCGAGCATCGCATTGTAAGTTTTTTTTTTTTTTTTTTTTTTTTTTTGAAAAAAGGAAAAATCAAAATCAAAACGATGGATAATAAAATTTTAATTATTTTAGTTGTGACTCGTGGATCATGGTATTATGAAGTAACCATTGAAGAGATGCCAGAGGGTGCAGCAACGCGTCTAGGATGGGGACAGGAATACGCAAATTTACAGGCACCATTGGGTTATGATAAATTTGGATATTCATGGCGATCGCGAAAAGGTACGCGATTTCATGAATCACATGGTCGATCATATAGTCCTGGGTATGGCGAAGGTGATACATTGGGATTTTTAATTATTTTGCCGCAGACTGCTTCTAATTTGGAATATATGCCGAATACTTTTAAGGACAGGGTAAGTAATGGAATTTATATCAACTTATTTACCACATATTCTTTATGTTTCCATCATACCAAAATGTCCAATTTAATCCCTAACTAGCCTTCGTTCTTCAAATAATGTACATACTGTAGTCAGTATATATCATTTAAACTGTACGTGTCCTAACTCAGTGAGCTCGTTGTTGTTGTTGTTGTAGCGACATTGGCCACGCGTCGTGTCATGTGGTCCAGTGTCGCATTTAGGACACTTGTCGTCAATGTTCGGGTCTATCCTGTTTAGATAATGATTTAGCGTGTGAGCTTCATTACCATTACTAGAGGACAAATTAACTTCCATACATGCCGGAAATTTAGATTTATTGATGACTGTCCTTGTGTGTCGGTCGACATCTTCTCGATTTTCTGCATGCCTAGTTTAGAAAAAATTCTCTCAATGAAACAGCAATCTTCTCAACTTAGGAATGGTACTGGTGCTGGTTAGTTTATAATTTAAAAAAAAAATTTAAGAGTTTGAACGCTAGATTACTTGTCCAAAAAACATAACGTTTCTAGCTCGTTTCCTCTATCGGTAATCTGTAATCTAAAAAAGAAATTAAGAGATCAGTACTTTTGGAAAAGGTAATGATCCTCCTTCCAAAGTATGTGTTCTCGGGTACACATATTTATTGATAATACTGATTGAAGCAGAAATCTTAAATTCAACTTCATTGCAGCCGCTGGTAAAATTCAAGAGTCATCTATACTATGAAGACAAAGACAAAGTGTCGGAAACATTAAAAAATCTTAAACCAATAACCGGAAGTAAAATTATATTTTTTAAAAATGGTGAAGCACAAGGCGAAGCTTTTACAAATATCTACAATGGAGCATACTATCCGGCTGTGTCCATTTTCAAAAATGCCACCGTTAGTTTGAATTTTGGACCAAACTTTAAATATTCAGAAATCGAAGAGGAATATAAATGCAAAGGGGTAAGTGAAATGTTGGAATTGCATCAATTTTATTATTGATTTTATTTTTGTATTTTCATTTTTAGATGCAGGACCGCGTTGAGGATCTGATATGCGAACAGGCTCTAGCCGACATGATTTATTTTACTGAAAATGATGGGAAACTAAGATTAGACACATTTTCTTTGTGAGAGTAGTATTGTTTTTATTTATTATTGTTGTTTTTAGCATTTTTACCTAGATCGTAAGGTTCAAATTTGTTATTGATCAAACGTTTTAAAATAAAATGGCAACTTTTTTCGCTATTCTCTGTATATATAGTTTTTAAGCTAAACCTAATTAAAATTTATAATATAAATTAATGAAGAATGAATATTTTAAATATTCTTCAATTAATCTAGGAGCATTAAAAATTCAATTGTAATTGTGTAATACATAATAAATTATCAATAGAAGCTAGAAACTGATTAGTTTGTATTATCATCTAAATCGGTATCATCTTATTTTGTATCGTTCCCTTTCCTGTACCCCGATTCCGGTTCGATGAGATATGGTATCAGATATAGTGAGAACATTTATCTCATCGAACCGGAATCGGAGCATCCAAAATGTTCTATCAAACTGACTTTGTTCGGTTCCATGTCTTTCAACTCCCTCAAGTATCTCACTTATCTTGTAGATTTCATACGAAAGCATGGCCAAAACAAGGATTGATTACTCGACGCCCGTGTATTTTTTAGGGTTTTTACTTTTTTAGTTTTTACAGAGTCTTCATATTTGCTTAAGATATGGTCATGGTCTATGATAAACTGAAGTTAACGATAGGAGATAGGACAGTATGTCCGTCTCAGATGTTCTTGATCCTAATCTATTAAGAAACCAGACCAATTTTTGAATAGATTGCTGTTAATGTGAGGACTTTATCTGGATATATATCGATAGGTGACAAAAATGTCTCTAGCAGTAGGTGACGTTCACATAACATAAGAAATGGCTTTACATTGATACATCGATGTTTCAAGTGGATAAAGGAAGAGGACAAAAATGATGTAAACCAATTCCGGAAATTAAAAGAAATTGTGACTTTTAAACTTTAATCTGTTCAAAAATAAAATTCAATAGATAACCTGAGGTTATCCTTACTACATCTAACCCAAACCTGTTATCTGTGCGCAAATCATTTTCCAAAACCACCTCGACAATTTGGACTTGGCTCTACTTTATAATGTTCATCCCATTGACTGGGAGTTTTTGCTTCTATTGACAGAGCATGCACAAAATTGCCGTCCAGCTTTTGTTTAACAATGTCGTTAACTAAACGATGTCTCTACAAATAGAAGGCAAATATTTAGTAATTTTATTAAAAATATATATATAAGATTGACTAAACGAACTTTAATTAAAGCTAGACTATCAAATTTCTCGGAAACTACCAAAACTTTAAAATGTGATTCGGATCCGTTGGGAACATTATGCATGTATGATTCGTTGATAACTTCCATATGAATCGGTTTTAGGTTATCGGTTAAAGCTTCAGTAATTGCTGTTTCTATTGGACCTCTCATTGTACTATATTTTAAATTTTCTACAAAAGGAACGGTTCGGATCAGTATTGTTTCGAAGGATCTGTGGAAGTAACCTGCAACTGATTGTATTTATATTAAATTAAAAATACTTGAAAAGATATTTTGTAATTTAATTACCAACGTTTTTTAGCATAACTTTCGAAAAATCTAAAACGTACTTAATTTTTTTCCTTGTTTTGATTATAAATTGAGACACCGAAATTTTGACACAACTGACAAATCACCAAAAAATATTATTAGTAAAATGTCCCAACCAACGCATGTAAATAGCAACCGGGCGTGTTCACGTGGAATTGATTCATATTACGTACATAAATGGCGGTAGTTGTCGGCTGTAAAGTTATAAGTTTTTAATGGAAACATTTATAAACATCAATTCAAAGATATTTTTATTGCCTACTTTGTCTCTCATCAAATTCAGCTAAAATTATTCGCTCTGGATCTAGATTCTAGAGGATTATTGTATATTACTAGTCAAAAAAAAAACTGTCAAATCTAATATTTGACCATCAAATCAATTTTTGTATGCACCAACTTAAGATTTTTAAGCAGCAACACAAATTTCCCGTCCCCAAGGCTTGGGAAAATTCAAAAATCTCCGGACCGACATTTTAAATTCATATATGAAATGCGAGAAAATGCTAATTTTGTATGGTCCTCTAAAGCTTAATCACTTATAAATTTTGATTCCATCTTATACATTTCCAAGAATAAAAATCTTTGGAATTTTTGCTTTTTTGCCAAATTCATTTAAGAAATGGCTATTTTATAGTAATTTTGTATTGGGGTCCTATAAGGGTTTTTATTAAGTGGGCGAAACATTTTTTACAAAAAATTTATATGGGAAGTGGTATCCCTTTAGGGGATTTTGTCCATTTTCAATACCAGAGTTCTCGCGATCCATAAAAGCTTTATCCAATTTTTTTCTTTAAAAAATCTCAACATGTTTTTGAGTTATTATGTTTCTGAGCGCCGAGCGAACAATACTTCGCCGAAAAGTTTGTTGTCTGTTTTTCGTGAAAAGCAGAGAAAACACAGAATGAGCGTGCGATATCTCTACAACAAAATAATTTTTCTCCGGGTGAACATCGGCATAATGTTGGCAACCCTAAGTACTACTCAAGTGTTTATTAAGTCCTGTGTTCCTTTATACATAAATCAAGATAGGACGTGGGTTTTATATCTACTGAGTATTTCCCTTGGTATGATTGTCGTACAAAAAATCACAGGATGAAAAAATAAAAGTCTTCATTACATTACTCCGCACTTCTAATCATCTTTTTCTTCCTCGCGTTTTCCAATTTATATGCGGTCTGCTCTACGACTTCTGAGTCATTTTCGCTTTAATCGTATTAACAGTTCTGACACTTTGTCAATGGTACCAGTAGAAAACTATAGGAATTTATTTCGCATATTTTGGTTTCTGGTAACAAAGCCTCAAAGCTCAGTTCATATAATTTGTGACCAAAACATGTTCAACTAGACTTAAATATTTGCACAACTGAGAATTTCATAAAATATTCGGTCCACCTTATTTTCTATAATGTTTGTTTTAAGTACATTGAAGAAGGAAGAGATGAAAAGGTAAAGTAATTGGTCCTTAATATGAAATCAATCATTAAATTTTACTTACACAAAGGTGCGAAGGTTAAACAGAATTTTATAGATAGTTTTTAGTGGTAATTAATGTTGTTTGGTGCTCAAATTAATGGCAATCATTAGAGGAGAATTAAACAAACGACGTAGAAGATGGAATAATCAAGAATAAACTGTTGGCAAAATTTCTAGAAAATGTATGTAAATGTGTATATAACGACATTCTCTACCCTATTTTGAAACACACCATACGATTTAAAATTATTACTCTGCTGGTACGTTAGAATATAAATAAGGGTAAATGTAACTATATTATACTATGTGTATGGATAACAGAGTTGAATTGGTAAAAGCCTATATAAGCTTATATCAAAATTTGTAATCAAATCAGTCAATTTTGAATACAAACAATTATCGTACGTTAGACTACATGGAGTAATTATCAATAATAATTATTTAATCTAATCAGTCAGTGGTAATGGTTTCTGGTATCTATACGTATGGAATGTATACGTCAAATTAGTTCCTTGTACAAATCCCAAAGGTCCTAGGTAAATTTATCCCAAGTTATTAGATGTTCATGATCAGAGCAATCATGGTTTTTTATATTTGTTCGAAAAAAAAATCAATTTAATTAAATCGAATATGGAACGGAAGTGCACAACATAAAAAAATGGATGAAATTGAAAGAATAAAGCTGTCAATATAACACTGAAAATGGCGTACTTGAGTCACTCATATAGGACGTGTTCATGCGATGAATTTGAGCAAAAAATTGTACTAAAGGGGGGGGGGATCCAAAATTGACCGTTAGGAAGCTGGAATGATTTTATGTTTTAGAGACGTTTGTGCTTATAACTTCCATAAAACAGGTAGGAAATCCACAGTTTTTAGAACTTTTTCTTTCAGATTTTGTAGATTTTTTTCCATTTTTAAAATGTATCGTTATTTTTTTCAGTAACAGTAAATTATTGAACCGAAAATAAGATAGGGAACATCCATCTTTAAATTAAACCTAAAAATGTGGATCTCCTAGCCTTTTTATGGAAGTTATAAGCACAAACGTAGTTTTTGATCGCTAAAACTTAAAATCATTCCACCTACCCAACGGTCAATTTTGGACCTCCCTCCGGTACAATTTTTTGCTCAAATCGATCGCAGAAACACGTCCTAAAAAGTATTTCCCGCATCCGCCTGGACACCCTGTATAATGGCATGATAAATGGTAATGGCTGATCAGACCTTTTTTCGCACCGGTAATGTACTTTGATCGTTTCTATTACAAGAGTAAATTATCGTCGGTACATTACCCTTGTAATGGAGATGGGATGTTAGTATTTTATCGCTAATAAATATAGTTATAAATATCAATGTCAATTTACTTCTGTAAAGCAATATATAATAGAGTGAAGTCTTCTATCAGAGATTCTTTGGCGGAACGAAGATTTGAACATTTTATCCGATGTTAAACTTTTGACATTTTAAACGATTCCTTACGTAATTCCACTCTGTTCAGTTTAATCGTAAATAATTTGTAAACCTTTCTGGAAACTTTTGAATATTAGACAAATTTAGGCCGTACTTTTAAGTCACTTTTTTCCATGATACCTATAAAAACATATTTCATTTGCTTATAGAATTAATTCCATAACATTTCATCAATAATTGGATTTATGAAAATGATATGTGCTGGAGTTTCGAAATATTATTGCGGGCATAATTTTGATCCATATTGAGAATGTACATTCAATTATAAAGAATTCCAATTTGGTTCAGGCAAGAAATAATAAATAAAACATTTATACCAAAACGAAAATATATTGCTTTTGTTATATTTACACATCACCATTATGGGAGTAGTAAGTGTTTTTCTCACCCTCATCGATAGATCAGTGGTTAATAAGACATAAAACTGTGGATTACGATGTCAGGCCGTGACAAATTTTCCAAAACAGTTTTCTTGTATAAATTAAAGAACTTGCCTATATATGAATGATAAACGGCATGATAATGAATATTTTTTATTTTTTTTTGGCATAAATTAATATTAGAAAAACATTTGATAGGCTTAGAATTGAAATGTTTCATTGTTAAACTGAGGTAATGAAGTTAATTCTGAACGAAAAGTTATTCCTAAAAAGGAAAAGAGAAAAAATATGAAATTAAATGTAAATAGTATTAGAAAATATGTAGTAGGGGGTCTAAGGTAAAATTTACTCACACACAAAGTAAAAAAGAGAAAGTAGAAATAAAAATAAAATACAACTAAAAATAATACAAAAAATCAAGTAAAAAATAAAATTAAAATATTAAAATACAGGTACCCCCCCCAACACGGTTTCACTATAATATGATAAGAAAATTACGGAAATTCTCGTACAACACGGTATACTATAGCAGTTTCAGTACATGATAAAAAAATTGCAAAAATTCTCGTATAACACGGTATACTTATAGCACGGTTTCACTATAATAATACGATAAGAAAATTGCGAAAATTCTCGTATGTGATAGTTCTTCAATACTTGCTATTAGTCTCATATAACACGATTTATGTTGGAAGGTTGGAACCTATCTACCGTGTTATAAGAGCGATACGTGTAGTTGTAAAAATAGTAATAGTAATTGAAATTATTTATAATAAAACTCGTATACCACCGTACCCAGTACTCTCTTAAATGTCTCTTGTGGAAAATAAACAATTTTCTCTTAATTACGTATGAACATCTTTGGAAATTCATTAATAAATTAAATTCACCATGACGTGTGTATTTGGTTATAATTTTTCAAAGAATTTTTGGTAAATTGCCACTGCCGATTTTACGAAACAAGGAAAAATCATCACTCACTCCATAATCATAATATATTTTCTAATACATCACTGTCTTTCTCAGCACCTACATATTGTACATACCAGTACATAAGTACATCATATAGAATTATGTATAAAGATAGTTGTATTTGTATGTTAAGTAATAAAGTTTTGTAAACTGCTTCGTTATGATATATTCAAGAATATGCTAATCTCATTTTAAACGTTCATCTATTCATGAAAAATCATAAAAAGCTTCGTTTAAAATCTATGAATAATTCTCACACGTCAAATGCAATGCAAAGTTTTATTGACTTTGTTTCCCCCCCTAAGTAAACCTTAATTCTACATTACATATCTATTACATAAAATATGGAATAGAATATACATATGTATGTATAAAGAAAGCCTTGAACCCGGTGAACTTTATATGATAAGATAATATATAATAAAATTGGGACGGTTTATGGGTGTAACATAGTAACTGGTTAATTATGGCTTCATAGTTACTGTTCTATGAATATAAACAAAATATATTGATATCGTAATTATACAAAAGATTTATGTATGTATGTGTGGCAAAAGAAAATTCCGTGCATAACAACTGGAAAATTGTTAGCTAACGCAAAAAGTTTGTCAATTTAATTAAAATAAATTTGTTTTTCTCTCAATTCAACGGTCTAGACATAAGTATAGTTTCCGACTAGAAAATGAAACGACACAAAAGTATGTATATTAGGAACATAAATACTAAGTAGCTTTAATTATTTAGATTTTACGAGCGATTATCCATTTGAGCTTACCGCAACATGTTTACCCCACGGACCTTGCCACTGACAAGCGAATTTCGATCATATTCATAGGACATTTCTCATTCTCTCAATCTGTTTGATAAGCCTAGGTGGGTTGTTTTTTTTTTGGCTGACTCTGCAATTCCTCACTAATTTCAATCTCAATCTGTGCTTTAACGATTTTTTATTACACATCATTCCTTTGGCTCTAACTTCAGGACGACATTTTTGATTTATATATACATATATGATGAATTGACATTCAGCTGTCACTCACAATGATCTGGATCAACTGATGAAAGAGATAAAGCCACAATATCGGTAATGTAACGAATTACATACTCGACTTGGCATCCATTGACTTATAATCATCAGTATCAGAAAATCATGTACTCTAATTGATTTCCTTCAAGATTACCTGCACAGTTGATTAAATAATAATTCGATTACAAAACATAATTTAATTTCAAATTGAAGGGCCAGTCCATAAATTTAATAGCAATAATTACACTAAGACCTCGATTTGCGCTGTTAATTGGTTCTACACAGAAAGCCGATGCAAATTGGAATAATCGAAAGTTTAAAAGAAAACTTAAATTGATCTCGCGTTAGATAGACACGTTTTAAAAACGTTATAATAACAGCACAATTAATTTTAGGTTTAAATAAAGTTTACATCGTTAATCTTATATGTTGCCTGATTACATATAAATTATTTTTAAATCATAAATACATACACTTATATGCAAAGAAACGTAATAAACCGTAGCAGGACGTTTAGATAACCTTTTTGTAACTGTATAAAAAATAGTTTTTATAACGTAGCAAGAACAACTTAAGTTTAAAAAAAAACTGTCCAAACACAGTAGTTGCAAAGTTGGTGGGAAGTATTATTAACGTTATTAGAACTTTTTTTTTTAGTTTTTGCTATTTTTTACTATTTTTAACTTCTATAAGTATTGCATTACCGGTTTTTAACCACAAATTGCTACTTTGGATTCAGTACGTATAGGACTATAGGATTTCTTTTAATGGGTCTCATCTAAATAAATAATATCATGGAAACTGTGAAAATGAGCCAACAACGCATAATAATTAAAATTAAAAAAGTAATCTTTAATTCATTGTTACATATAAATTATTTTTAAATCATAAATACATACACTTATATGCAAAGAAACGTAATAAACCGTAGCAGGACGTTTAGATAACCTTTTTGTAACTGTATAAAAAATAGTTTTTATAACGTAGCAAGAACAACTTAAGTTTAAAAAAAAACTGTCCAAACACAGTAGTTGCAAAGTTGGTGGGAAGTATTATTAACGTTATTAGAACTTTTTTTTTTAGTTTTTGCTATTTTTTACTATTTTTAACTTCTATAAGTATTGCATTACCGGTTTTTAACCACAAATTGCTACTTTGGATTCAGTACGTATAGGACTATAGGATTTCTTTTAATGGGTCTCATCTAAATAAATAATATCATGGAAACTGTGAAAATGAGCCAACAACGCATAATAATTAAAATTAAAAAAGTAATCTTTAATTCATTGTTACACAAATAAACCATGCAACTTCGAAACGACGCAAATCGAGGACTCAGTGTATTAAATAAAAAGGGCACACGTGTGCATGATTATTATTATATGTCAAAAGATATTATAAGCAATTGGAAACTTCTCAAATTTAAATAAAATTCACTATTTCTCATAAAGTAGTAAAATGTCACTCTCAACAATCATATATGTAAGTATATACAAACTCCACATCACTATTGTGGTATTGAGCCACCTCAGAATATTCTCGATTACCTTAAATTATTGTTCATACTATCGATCCCATGTCAGTGTCATATCTCGACATTTACGTTGATATTAGTTCTAGACTAGACAATACCGTTAACTGATAATAGATCCTTGTATTTTTGGCTTGAATGATTCCTTCTTGGTTGCTATATACACATCCAAATACAACTCATACTCATACCATGGATTCTGACTTGAGTCTATTAATTTTATATAAAAAAAAATAAGAAATTTGCTTTTGAAAAAAAAAAAAAAAATACTTCAAAGATTCATCCAAATTACTCAAACACACAAATTTATCATAGTTAGGTAAAGAAAGTTGTTTGTTCCAGTAATAAAAAAAAACAATAACCTGAAGGTAACAATGTTTTGTATCCTTTTGTAGTTATTGTTATATACTTAAAATGGAATATCGCTAATGGTGTTGCCCCAAGTAAAATCACGGTTAATGAAAGCTTTGCAAGCTCAACTTTTATTCAATGGAAAATGAGGTCAAGTAATTTCGTATTCATAGTTTCAAAATTAAAGGCGTCAATTAACATTTTAATTACTGTTTAGGGTAAATTCTAATATATAATATTAAATTGATATCCATACACTTAGTTCACATCTTCCCTATGTTATTATTATTATATACATATGCACATGTTTTCAACCCCTCACATATACATACACAAATACTACAACAATACGCAAGAAAAAAATTGTAAAAAGCTCGTGCCATACAATAAGCAAGTAGACAACGGGAAAATGTGGGGAAAAATAATAAAAGTAGGGATTTTGTACCGAATACGGTTTGTTGAATCGAACAGAGTAGATAGTCTACGACGCAATTTCATGGAAATCGGGAGTAGAAATATTTACTAGAGAAAAACAAAGTGAAAATTTAAACTTGACTGACATTTAAACCATAGATAGAGTACCAAAAAAAAAGGATTCGTGTTTATAAAGTTCCTTATATTGTCCTTAATTTGTATGGAAATTAGTGTTCTGGTGTGATAAGTTGTATGTGATTATATTCATGAATTTACATAGGAAGATTAGAGACTTGAGAAATAAGACATAATTGCAGAAAAAGGTACGATATGGTTGGTTGGTTGGTTATGTATACGTTCTGAGTAACCATTAAGCTTTGGCAAAAGGATTATAAAGATTACAATTTAAAAAATTTCTCTTTTTTTTGTATTTTTTCTTTTCTTTTTTTGATCCTTTGAACATTTTGTTTTCTTACTCGTAACTCCTTTTATATATTCTACATACGTAGATAGAAGCTTTATACGAATGCTATTATTAAGACAAAAACAAAGTTATGGTTCCATTGTTATTCCTATTTTATTGACATATTAAATAAGCATGGCATTGTTTCAAGCAATTTTTTTCTTTCTTTCTTGTAAATATTGTTAACAGTCACGAAGATACTTCAATTGATTTGCTGACAGGTAAAACCAATAAATGTCCTCTAACAGCTAACTATTCATATCTCTTAAAATAGACCACCAAGTATCTATCTAGTTCTAGTTCTAGTATAATAATAACTTGAAAAATGCACATAAAAAGCTTAATATA
>JANSTT010018372.1:0-13998 GCA_026745375.1 Platyura marginata
AAAAAAAAATCCTTCGTTCAACCGGAGGGCAACTATGGAAAGCATAAGTGAGATAAATTTGCAGCCGATCGGTTAAGTTGTTCTGTACGAGTTATAGTGATCACCGACTTCGAAAACATGGTTTCGAGAAAAACGCGTTCAAAGTTTTGAGTACGCTACCTGCTTACTTTGTATGTCTCAGACACGGCACCTTTCAAAGTTTTATATCTCGACGAATAATGGTCCGATTTACTTGTAGCTGGTCGGAAAATATTCGTAAGATATGGAAAAAAATCGATTTTTTGAAAATTCTAACTAGGTCTCCCCCCTTAAAGGAGAAAAATAAGATAGGATAAAGTTACATATCGTTCCCAATGATGGGTTTATCCTATATTGCCAAATAAAATGTGTTTACTTGCCCAGAGGATGAACAGCGATTTAAACTTTTTTATTGGATACATAGGAGCAGAATAAAGTTGGTACTAAACAATTAGTTTTACGAAAATGCCTTTCTCTTTGTGGGGTTGACAATGCATAAATTGTGCATGAATTATTAATAAACACGAACTATGTCAGTTCTTAATCCAAACGTTAAAGGTCAAACTGTAAAGCCTAGATTAGTACGGATTACGGACGGACTGTATGTGGACGAGTTATGAAACTTGTTATTTTTAATTTAAATAGGACGGCTATAAAATAATTTTCTCAAAATTATAGGAGACCGAAATTGAGAGGGCCAACACAAGTAGACGATTAAAAATTAGCAATGAAAATCATAGTTTTTTTTTATAATTTGTAATAACTAGGGCCCGGTTTCAACTTTGTCTGATTTAAGCACCCAGTCGGACTTGAACCCGCGACCTACTGCTCCAATCTAAAACTGAGTCTAAAAACTATTTTTTTTTTTGTCTTTAATTGTCGATTTTGCTATATTTTGATTAAAATGTCCATTTTTACGAATCCGACATAGAAGTAGAATTTTACGTTTTATGGCTCAGATAAAATGGCGATTTTTCATCCCCCCCCATGCTGCTGCACCCGATGTGTGCTTGTTTATTTGCATGCGAGATATACGGTGCATGCTCTCCTTTATATTGTTTCCTCTTTGTTATGAACAAATTTAAACATTGAATTAATTTTCTTTCTTTTGAATTCTCTTTACATATTGGATTGTAATTTATTTGTGTTATTTAGTATTATGTGTATTTTCATATATTTTTGATGTCTTTTTTTCTACTTTTTAGTGTCTAAACATCCTGTCCCTAATAAATAATAACGATGTAGTAATTCTATTCTCTGGTACTCGAATTATACGAAAAATATGGAACATTTTTTTTTTAGAATCATTCATCATTGAACAAATATTTTTGGGCACACTGTAACAAATTTTAAAAATTTCTTAAAGAAACCTGCGATAAATTATGAACAAGTCATGGAATTAGATTTTTAAAAAATGAGTTGAGCCGGTGAGTAAAAAAATTCAATGTTCAAAAATTATGAAAAAAACCAGTAAAGAAGGAATAATTGACTACGACAATTATGATATAACCGTATTAGTATATGTTTATTATTTACGACTCTTTTCGTGTCTATTTTGTTTGTAGATATTCAGTAAATTGAATACAAATGATTAAAAACCTTAGAATTAACATAAAATTGATTGTAGCGCGATAACGGTAGATCGTGGAACTTTTTGGTGTATTAATGAAATCTTAATTTTTTTATTCTCTATCATTTTCGTAATATTCAATTTTTCTGTAATCCAAATATTTATCGAGTAAATGTTTAAAACGACTAGAAATTACATAAAATTGATTGCAGCTCCATAACGGTATGTCGTGGAACTTTTTGGTCTACGCAACAAATCTTCATTTTTGTACTCTCTATAATTGTTGTCATATTCATTTTTTCAACATTGCGGCTAACTTTCGAGTAAATGAATGGTTTATAACAAAATTAGGTGCACCCTGTGCCACCCCTACACCTGACCCGATTTGCTCCAAAAACAATAGAGATATTACTGTATGATTTCATAATAAACTGTCAAAATTTCAGCTTTCTAGCTTTAGGCCCTTTAGCCGGAATCTTGATCACGGACGGACGGTTTTAGGACAACATCCCCCTTGATAATTTTTTTTTTAAATCCACCCTGGTAATTTTTTTAAAGTGGACAAAATCACCCTCCCCCCTGATAATTTTTTTTTTAAAGCGGATAAAATACTTCCTGTAGAAGGATAGTTCTATCAGGGGAGATTGTGTCCGGAGAGAATTTTGCCCAGGGGAAAGGGGGGGGAGGGGGTTGGTCCGTTTCATAAAAAATTGTCAGGGAAGATTTTGTCCGTTTATCCGGACGGACGGACATGCATATTTCGACTTAGAATTTCACGAGGAAGACAATAGTGTTAAAAGCTTTTTTTTAACGATAGATATTATAGGGCGGTACAAACTCCGCACATACAATTAAAATTACTTTCCATTATTACCCAACACATGAAAAATTCTGGTTAAAAAGTTTTAAAAAAAAGTGTTAAAGCCAAAATTGCCATTTTTTTCATTTTTAATAAAATGAATATCACAAAGAATTTTTAAGAATGTAAAATTACAGATTAAATGTGTAAAATTACTTAAATATAAAATTTTACGAACGCAATGGATTTCCAGATGTCTACCATTTTCTGATAGCGTGATCAAAAAAGAAAAAAAAAATAATATATAGAAATAATTATAGCTATAGTATAATAAATTAATATGTTAGTTAACACAAAATTATTGGATAAATTATTATTTTTTTTTTTTTTCTTGAATACACATTCCATGAGTTTTTTCTGTATATTTTCTCAAATTAAAATATTTTATTGGACATCTACATATCTCGTTATCAAACATCTATTTTAATAAAAAAAATCGCTTCCTACATTCTGGCTAAAATTAAACGATAAAAGTACGACTGCGGCTAATTATAGTCTTATTCAGAATAAAAATTACTAAAATTAACCATTAATAAATTAAATTATATGTACTCGAACACGACAGGTACCTACCTACCGTACATAATGCTTCGTGTTGTACGGCCACAATTTTATTAGATTTTTGTGTAACAATTTTTGATTTATTAATTATTTTTTTTTTCTACTTCTTTTTTTTTTTTTTTGCAAAATAAATATTTTCAAAATGACTACCGAGGAGAATTGATAGAGATATTATAATGTGATCTTGAAAATTTAATTAAAAGCTTGTGACGGAAGTTAATGTCATTTTCTTGTTTACGTTTCTTGGGTTGTGTCTGGCTAATTCAATCGTATATAAACCGTTAGGTTTATAAGTAATGACGCGTTGTTTTACATACTTTTCATACAAAAATCCTTCTTAATGGCTGTCTATTTATGTTTATTGCTGAACATAATTTGTTAGTGATCCGTTAAACAAAAACATATATCACTCAATGATTAAATTTATGGGATTTATATTTTAAGTTTTTATGTATCTATTTTCTGTTGGTGACATGCGGCTTGGGTTTTAGCATAAAGATTTCTATATCCGCAATTCCAATATTAAATGCCTATCTGGGGGTCAGCTTCTTTATTTTTATGAACGTAAGCTTATAACTTAATTAATTACTGAAGAAATTCACTCATCATGGTTTGTTACCTGTTTAATCTTAACATATAAGTTGGGGTGGTATACTGTTTTGTGTGCAAATTATTGGAAATTCCAAAAAAAAGAAGAGAAGCTTTAAAGGAAAATTATGAAAGGGAAAATTTTTTCCATACCTACAGATTCCATGTTTTTTTTCAAAATACATTTCCTTTAGAATTTTTTTTAATCGCTGAGTATTTAAGAATCAAAACCTATTAAATGTTTTTTTCTATTTTAATATTTCAAACTCTTTGAACTTTTGTTCAAATTAATAATTTACGAACAATCTCCCTAATTTTCCCCGACAAAATAGTTCTTTTGATGAAATTTGATCACATCAACAAACTGTTGGGAGGTTAACTCTAAATAAATCGGTTCTAGGACCAAATTAATTTTTTTTTATAGCGGACAAAATCCCCACTGATAATTATTTTTAAAGCGGACAAAATCCCCCCTAATAATTTTTTTTTTAAAGCGGACAAAACCCTTCCTGGACCCACAAAGCAGAACTATACTCAAGAATTGTAATTGACGTCATTGCTCATAATTTTTTTTTTTAATATTTACCTAATAAAAGAGATCACTCGTAGTATTACAAAAAATAAGCCCCATGGCATATAAAATTTGGCTTCTTTCATCACACATATTAGTTCTTCTTTATACTCCTGTTATTTCCTATAAATTATTTAGATAATATTTTCCCATTTTCCCGTACTTCTTCGAACTTTTAAAATTATGTAATTCCAAACAATTTTTGTATTTTTTCTTTTTTAGACAAATACGTGAAACGCTCAAACTAGAAGTTGCCGTAATAAAAGAAGAACTGCCCGAATTTTGTCCGGCCTTGGCCATTGTTCAAGTTGGCGGACGGGAAGACTCGAATGTCTACATTCGAATGAAACAAAAAGCGGCCGCCGAAATTGGCATCAAAACTCAACACATCCATTTGCCAAAATCGACCACAGAGAATGCATTAATTTCTCAGGTTAAAATATTTTAATTTATATTTAATTTGGCATTATTGTTAAATGTTAAAAATATTTTTAGATAAATAATTTAAATAAAAATCCCACCATTCATGGCATTATCATACAATTGCCACTTGATACGGTCCATCCAATTGATCCACGAACGATAACCGATTATGTTTGTCCTGAGAAAGATGTCGATGGGTAATAATAAGAAATTTTTTAATTTATTTTAATAATTTAAAAAAAAAAAACACTAAAAAGGTTACACACAATAAATGAGGGTCGTCTTGCCGTTGGCGATATGAAAAACGGTTTTATTCCTTGCACCCCACAAGGATGCATTGAATTGATTAAAAAGAGTCGAATTACGATAGCCGGCTCGTCGGCAGTTGTGGTTGGCCGTAGTAAAATTGTCGGAACGCCTGTTGCTGAATTATTAAAATGGAACGATGCTACTGTCACATGTTGTCATTCAAGAACGCTTAATATAGAGCAAGTGGTAAATATGCCCACACATAATTCATAATAATTAATTAATTGATTAATCTTAATAATAATTCTTGATATAGACTAGAACTGCTGATATACTTGTGGTTGCTGTGGGCCAAGCCGAAATGGTACGAGGTTCATGGATTAAACCTGGTGCAATCGTTATTGATTGTGGTATCAATACAGTTCAGGGTGAGTGATTTATTTACGTCTAATATCAACCAAATTAATTGCCTATGTGCTAAAACAAAATTTATTTTTCTTTTCTTTTCTGTTTTTATTAAGTGAGATAATTTTAATCTCTTATTATTTGTTGTTGTTATTATTAAACAAATATAAATTATATCAAATGAATAAGACAAAGTTGATTAGGTCATAAAGATGATAATATAGGGTACCTACTTTAGTGATTTGACAAACAGTGAATTTAGACCATTCATATTAAAGAATTGAGTGGTGATAATTCTATTTTTGTTTATTTTATATCGAAACGATATTTTTAAAAATTGTTTTGTTTTAAAGTGCGAGATTATTTTTTTGTTTGTGACATTTTGATAAGGAAATCAGTGACGTACATAAGTATATGGAGATTTAATTAGTGGGTTATGTGTGTTTTTTTTTAAAAATTAATCTATCTATTAGATACTCACCATAAACAGATCACAATATATTGGACCTATTTCGCTACACATCGATTAAATCTCGAAATAAGTCCGGACTCCATTCATATTTTATAATTTCTCTACCAGCTAAAGGTAAACCTGAGCCGATATAGAATGGACTCCGTTTTCCACTTCAACTGAAACGGTCGCCCAACAGTCGCTTACTCAATTTTGGATGCAGTTCAGAGCATAATCGTAATCCAGAATTATCACTCATACTTAGTTATTAGGCAAGATTTTAATCTGTATTTATAGGCAAGTTCAAAGACCATAATGCTGTCTTATTTAGCAGTGGCGAAGCGAGGGTTTTTTTTCCAAAAATTTTGTTTGGCAAAAAAAGCTGCAAATTAAAAAAAAAATAAAATCAGTTCAAAATTGTCTAACTTTTTTTAAAAAAAAAAAAAAACGGTCAAAATGTTCCCAGATTTTTCGCTTTTTTGTCCATTTTGTCTCATAATAATGACTAAAATTTTTTTTAATTAGGCACGCCTCGCCACTGGTTTTACAATAGAATACAATTTAGCCCAGTTAGACATGTTCATAAAAAAGAGTAACATTCAAGATAGATTTGATAGATTTTTACGAGAGGCTGGTCTTTACAGTCGCATAGCACCGCCACCTCTTTACAAATCTATTTTACTGTAATTCTGTTACATTTATCTCGATTCATGTGGAAAAATGCAGCACTTGAGGTGTTCTTTTTACGGAAACCTTACAAATGCTGTCATTTTTGCTTAAACATTGGCATTTTTGTTGTTGAGATAATACCATTATTTAGACTGTTTTTAGTGCAAATCCAACCACCCGACCTCAGATTCAAATCAACATACTAGAGAAAAACACTTCATCTCCCATAAATTACACTAAGTGTAGAATGTAGAAGTAATCAGGATCAGTATTACCATGGTATAAATGATGCTTATTGCCCGGGCGTTAATATTTGGATGCGAAAATAGTAGGCAAATTAAAAATATGATCGTCCCAATAAAATGTTCTTAGTTTAGTCTTCATTTTTTCACTCTACCAAACAAGTATTTTTGAAATAACATTTTTATAATTGATTTAATAATTTAATCGAATCAAAGCAAACAAAATTAATATATTTTTTAATAAGTGTCATTAAGAAATTCTTATTAAATACTTTTAAATAAAATAAAAATAATTACCGCCTTTAAGACGATATCAATTGAGAAAATTGAAGCTTTTAATTAACTCATATAAAGTAAAATTTGGTTTGCGATAAGAAGAGGAGACACAACATTTTCGAATATAAGCCCGTCTAATTCACAAATTACTAAAACGTTATCACAATACAACCAAATAACAGATCCAACAAAATGTTCTGGTCAAAGACTTGTGGGCGATGTAGCTTTTGATGAAGCTTGTGAGATGGCAGGATTTATTACGCCCGTTCCTGGCGGCGTCGGACCGATGACCGTAGCCATGCTTATGAAAAATACAATTCAGTCTGCTTGCAAAGCTGCACAAGAAGTCATGTCAACGCAATGGAATCTAAAACCGTTACCGCTCTATACAATGACACCAGTTCCAAGGTATGTTTTTTTTTTTGTTTTTTTAATTTAATATAAAATATTTTCTGGTTGATTGTTGTTTGTTACACTTTTGTGTTTTTAATCATTCAAATTATGCTTTGTGTCTGTGTGAAAATAATCGGAAATGATTAAAATTTCTTCTGTGATACAATAAAGTGACTTAAATAAATAAATCTGTTTTGTATCCCGTACACTGTCATTAGAAAAGACTTTTTGAATATTCCATAACATTTTTTGTTTTTATTTTGTTTTTTTTTTTTTTTTTTTGGGCTGGCACAAATTTTACTCCAAAATTTTAGTTATTTTTTGTTCCTTTTTCGTGTGCTAGAGATTAATTTAATTTTTTGAGATATTCAAGGTATTTTAAAGTAACTCTCAAGTTTTTCTGTTTCAATTTTTAACGTCTGTATAAACAATTCCGATACCAAATACTAGGCTAATAATTTTGATGTTAGGGCCTTTTGACAAATTTAACCATCGATGTAGATAAGTTGAACTTTCCACATTCAATGGAATTTCGTCACTACAAAAATATAAAATTCCTGTACCCCTAATTGACTAACAAAACACCTCGACCAAAAATCTCATAAAAAATCTGGGAATCTTTAAAATTTGTATAAAAATGACCAAAAAGAAGTCTGACCAAGAGTTTCCATTCCATTGTTTAGATCAGAATGTACCGAATCGTTAATTTTAAAATCAAAACAATATTTTTAACATTAGCAATCCTGAATTTTTTCTATTAAAATCTCAGTTTTTAAAATTCCTTAAAATTTAATTTAACCCTTATGGAGACGGCAAGGTACAACTGTACCTAAAGTGACTTTGAACGTAAATATCTCTATTATTTACTATTGTAATCACCTCAAATTTGAGAATAGCTATCGGACCGACGAAAAAAACGATTTGCAACTATATTTTGTCTTCTATGTGTCATATTGCCTGCTTAAAAGGACGGCATACAAAATGTACCTATATGAAGTTTCTACGTAAATTAATGTGTGTATGTAGTAGTGGGAGGTTTTTTTCATAATTTCATTATAAGAAGGTCTGGCTATCTAAACACATACATATAAAAAATTACAAAATCGGTCACAATTACCACCTGGATCTTATTTACATATGTAGGTACATTTGTACCTATGTCGTGCTGATGAAGGGATGCCTACTTGCCGTTCATATAAGGGCTAAGCTAAGATACCAAAAAAATTAAAAGTTTCGTGGTAGATTTTTGTTTATTTTTTTATGATGTTACATGTTTTCTTCATGCCATGAATTCTTATCTTGGTATTTAGTTTTTTTCCTCATTTTTATCAATACAAAAGTCAATAATATTTTAAAAAAGGCTATCACTTAAGAGCAGTTTTAGAAAACATCATTTTTTTTTGTCTTGCTATACTCGTTTTAGACATAAACTAAACAGTTTGTAGATAACAGAGTAAAGCCGTGTTTTATAGTAGATGGAAAGAATCCGATTGAATGAACTTTCGATAGTAGCGAAGCGTCCATAGAGAATAAACATAATCGACATACAATTTTGTGGTCTATAATATTTAATTGAAAATAATCGAAACCTTATAAATGCTATACAATATCCTCACAATTGTGTTTCGTATAAAATACTATACTCTGTCTACCAATGGTTAGGTTAGATTAGGGTGGTAATGCTCTTTTTTGTCACCCAGCATAGGCACCCTTTATGACCAACTCTTCTAGGTGTGAAAAAATGCACCACTTGAGGTGTCTTCTACGAAAACCCTACAAATGTACGCCATTTCTTCGTCACCATTATTAACCATTCCTATTCTGAGATAATGCAATTCCTAGACTGTTTTTATGTGCAATCCAACCAGCCGGTCTCGAAAAAAATAAATACAAATTTTAAAATTTCCAGTGATATTTCCATATCACGATGCCAGGAACCAAAAGACATATCAAAATTAGCCGATGAAATTGGCCTAATACCCACCGAAGTTACATTGTATGGAAATCGAAAAGCGAAAATCTCACTGAAAACGCTAGAACGTCTTGAGACTAAGCAGGATGGTAAATATATCGTCGTGGCGGGGTAAGAATCGATACAGTCAAACAATCGAAATGATTAAATTAATTTATTTTGAATTTGTACAGAATTACACCGACGCCATTGGGCGAAGGTAAGAGTACAACTGTACTTGGACTGGCACAGGCACTTTGTGCACATAAGCGTCGCAATACAATTGCCTGCATTCGACAACCATCTCAAGGACCAACATTTGGTATTAAAGGTGGCGCTGCTGGCGGTGGTTATTCTCAAGTAAGTGACAAATTTTGGTTGATGAAAAAAAAAACAACTAAAAATGACACAAAAACTTTCAGGTAATTCCAATGGAAGATTTTAATCTTCATTTAACGGGAGATATTCATGCTGTAACAGCTGCCAATAATTTACTGGCCGCTCAATTAGACACCAGAATATTCCATGAATCCACACAAACCGATACGGCTCTGTACGATAGACTTGTTCCACGAATCAATGGCTATCGTAATTTTTCGGCTATTCAGATGAGACGATTGAAAAAGCTCAACATCAACAAGACTAATCCAGACACTTTGTATTTGGAGGAAATGTCAAAATTTTCTCGATTGAATATCGATCCGAAAAATATTGTCTGGACCCGAGTTCTCGATGTGAACGATCGTTTTCTGAGAAAAGTTACAATCGGACAATCAACAACCGAAAAAGGATTTACGCGCGAAACCAGTTTTTCCATTTCGGTTTCAAGTGAAATAATGGCCGTATTGGCATTGGCAACAAGCCTTGAAGATCTAAAACAACGTTTAGCCAAAATGGTTGTTGCATTCGATAGAGGTGGCATACCGATAACGGCTGATGATCTTGGTGTTACCGGTGCAATGTTGGTATTGCTTAAAGATGCCATTGAACCGACTTTAATGCAATCTCTGGAAGGAACGCCAATATTTGTTCATGCCGGACCATTTGCAAATATTGCTCATGGCTGTTCGTCGATTGTGGCCGATAATATTGCATTGAAATTAGTTGGTGCAAGGGGTTATGTACTGACCGAAGCTGGTTTTGGTTCTGATATTGGAATGGAGAAGTTTTTCAACATTAAATGCAGAACATCTAATAAAACACCAAATGCTATTGTATTGGTGACTACCATAAGAGCGTTAAAAATGCATGGTGGTGGACCACCAGTTGTAGCTGGTACTCCACTTAAACCAGAATATACTCAGGAAAATGTCGAACTAGTTAAAGATGGTTTGCCAAATCTAATCAAACATATAAGCAATGGAATAAAATATGGAATTCCAGTGGTTGTGGCGATCAATTCTCATGAGTAGGCAATCCAATTTTTTTTTTGTTTTTCGAAATCTAAAATTTTCCTTTTAATCTTTTTTGCATTTCATTTAGTAATGACACATTTGCTGAACATAACATAGTCCAAAAGGCAGCCGTAGAGAATGGTGCATATGCATGCATAGTGTCTTCCCACTGGAAGGATGGCGGATATGGAGCCAATTCTTTAGCTGATGCTGTAATGTCAGCGTGCGATGATGACAAATCCGACTTTAGATTTTTGTACGGATTAGAGTTGTCAATTGAGGAGAAAATATTAAAAATTGCTAAAGAAATGTATGGTGCCAGTGGCATTGAAATGAACAAAAAAGTTCGAGACATGATTAAACTCTACACAGAAGAAGTAAGTAATTTACAGTCCGTTCAATGATGTCAGTTATTATCAACGATATTATTATAGGGATTCGATAAATTGCCTATATGCATGGCGAAAACAGCAAACTCTCTAACTGGCGATCCAAATATTAAAGGGGCCCCAGTTGATTTCAAGCTGGTCATCAACGATTTGCTTATAGCAGCTGGAGCTGGATTTATTGTACCGATGTGTGGTGACATTTCGAAAATGCCTGGTTTGCCGACTAGACCGTGCATGTACGATATCGATGTAAATACAGAAACCGGAGAAATCGAAGGATTATTTTGAGAATAGATTTTATTTGTATTTTTTTTTTGCTGTTGAATGAGTTCGATGTTTTGAAATTTCTTTTTTTTCAATTAACTGTTTTCATGTTGTTGTTGTCTTTGTATAACCAAAAATGAAAAATAGAAGAATAAAATGATTGGTTTTAAATTGATAGATGATTAATTTTCACATAGGCACACACATAACAAGAATTACACAGAGAAAACATGATCAAAACTAGAGTTCAGTATCTGTATACATTTGAGAATATATTACATACAAGGAGAGCGTATACCGCATATCTACCATGAAATAAAATACGCACAACGTATGGTGGGATGAAAAATTCGCCATTATGACTGAAGTAGAGCAAAACAACGATTTTACTCTCTGAGAACTATCAACAAGTTTGAATTACAATGTACAAATTGTCAAGGACCAAGAAGAGAGATAATGGCGGACATTTTCTTAAGTGAATCGTGCTATTTGTGCTTAAGGTTCCTTCCTCTGGTTCTTTTTTCTTTGTCAGTAAAGCAACAAAATATTTTTCTTTTTTTTTTTTTTAGTACAGAGTCAAATTTTGAATATTTTTTTATCATCATGTCACTGCGGTTTCAAAAATTGGTCTACCCCTTATTACGGCCCATTCTGCCGTTTAAAATTCATAATAATAGAATTTCTCAAATGCACATTTGCATTCACTAGAATAAAATGAATCATCACATTACACAATAATGTTTACAAATGAAATTGATAGCCGGCATTATTACAACAATGATGAAATACAAAAATAATATAAAACAATGCTTGCAGTTGCTCATTTCATTCAGTTTAAAAACAAGCTGCATCGAAGCAAGTTCTCTCTTCACTTAAATAACAAATCTGAAATAAAAAAAAAAAATGGCCCTAATGGGAGAAATGCCTATGTTCTACAGTGCCGTCAGCGATTGGCAAGTGTACACCGAGAGATTGGAGCAATTTTTCGAAGTAAATAATCTCGAAGCGGAAAAGAAAAAAGCCCTTCTAATTACATCGATTGGTGAGGATGTTTATAAAACCCTTCGTGATGTCTGTCACCCTGTACTGCCAAAGAACAAAACCTACGATGAATTAATTGAATTACTCAATAAGCAGTTCTGCATTAAAACTTCAGTATTCCGGGAACGTGTAAAATTCTACAATGCCCGTCAATATCCAAATGAATCGATTTCACAGTGGTTTGCACGAATCAAAAAATTGTCAGTGGACTGTAAGTTCGGTGATCAATACGAAAACGTTTTATTGGATCGATTTATTAGTGGACTGAAGGCATCGATAATTTTAGACAGACTTTGCGAGGAGGAAGGTACGCTAACGCTACAGGAAGCTGTTGATATTGCGACAAATAAAGAGAGTGCCGGTGTAATGGAGGATAATAATGTATTGGCGGCAGTTGATGATCATAATCTTTATAATGATCACAATCTTCGTAATGATCATAATCATCATCATAATTACAATAATAATCAGTTGAAACGCAAAAATATGAATAACTGGCAAAAACGACATTTCAAAAAGAAGTATCATCAGTAAATTCCGAGATGTGACATTGATGTAATTAATTTAGAAAAAAAAAAAATCTGATCCCATACAGTTCTAGATTTTATGGGATAATAAAGGATAAACATAGATAAGTAAAATAAAATTTTATATTCATCTATAGTTTTTAAGTAAATTGCGCAATAAATGAAATTAAAGAAAAACTTTGTTTGTTTTTCATTAAATTTTTTTTAAAATTTTTCTTGCTATGATTGATTGCGCATGGATTGTCTGTTCGTTGATTGTCTGGTCCAAATGATTTGAGGACGTTTTTTAAACCATAACTTCCCAATGTACTAGAAAGTTGGAATCCATGGAATGTTCAAAATAGCTTAGTCTCGGGAGTCTCTGTTAATCAATCGACATACACCCAGACCCCGTACAATTTTTTTTTTTAATGATCAGCCAAAATAAATAGCTCGAGCTTGAAATATTGATATAAAAATGGCTAAAAGTCCTTCACCCCATACTAATTTTTATATGATTTGTATTTTTTTCTGCCAAATAAAGAGCTGAGAACATAGGAAAGAAAATTTGGTCTCAACAGAAATTTTCTATAAAATTTTCTCTTTCTTCCCTTATCTCTTTTCTCTCCTTTACCTCACTTCAATTCAATTCCAATTAGAATAGAAATTATCCAAAAAAAAAACTAAGATTTGATTTCTTTTTTATTACTCAGTTTAATTGGTAGGCACTTAATAACCTAATCATGAGAAGGAATTTTGCACATCCTTATTAGAAAGCTGTCTCCTCAGACTAAGCTTTCATTTTAGTAGTTCAGGACGTTTGGAAGTTAAAAAAATTCACAAAAAAGATAAACCAACACTTATGGCAAATTTAATTTCATTTATTGCGCAATCTTACGAAATAGCTTAATACAATACATATTTATCCCTTAAAATCTATAGTTAAGTCTATATAATCTGGTTACTTAATTAATTCGATTAATATCACATCTCTAAGTTTACTCTTGAGGCTTCTTTTTGTTACATCGTCTTCGATAGTTATTTCTTTGTTCCGGCTGATTGTTATCGTTATCCTGATGATCATAAACGTACGAATCATCGTTACCGCCTCCTACACCGGCACTCTCTTTATTTACCGCAATATCAACAGCTTGCTGGAGCGTTAACGTACCTTCCTC
>JANSTT010018373.1:0-13996 GCA_026745375.1 Platyura marginata
AAGTTGTAAATAATAAACAAGTACGCATACGGGTATATTATAATCGGCGTAGCCAATTTTTCCTTCTTTACTGGTTTGACTATGTTTAAGATTAATTTTATAAAAAATCGTTAGGTCGGGAACTGTTCGACCACCACTATGGATGCCATATTTCCAAAATCCCAGGACGGGGGGGGGAGGCTTCAGAAGAAAAGAGCGAAGATAAAAAAAACACAACTTTTATTATGTGTATTGTGTAAGATAACAATTCATATCTTAATGGGATCATATCTTGTATAAAATAAAATTAATTCATTAAAAAGTACATAAGATTGGAAAAAAATTAGGAAATTAGATGATTTTGGCCAGATCATTTAATAACCCGTTTATTCTGAAAATGGTTCAAATCCAGTATAAGGAAAGTAAGATTTGTCACAAAGCATCTATTATCTTGGTTCTCTCACTGGATTTGCACCAATTTCTATTTCTCATTTTAAGATATTTTTTTTTGAAAAGGGGGAATTTCGAGGCTAATGCGGGAGACTGTCCTCCTCAAAGAAGGAGTCTGGCATCCTATTTTTTAACTGAAATATTTATTTTTCGTTAGTTCCAAGGTAGGTCAAGTAAATTTTTTGCAAATCCGAACATACATTTTTATATAGCCATATTTGTAAAGGAAAATGTTTTTAATTTTTTAAATAAGTTTTCAAATTTAGTAAAATACAATTTCTTAGAAGATTTTCGTGCGATCATTCCATGACCGACCAAATGGCTCAGTGGATTGAGTGGTTGCTTTTGGAGCGGGAGGTCCCGGGTTCAAATCCGACTGGGGTAAAACATGAAAATGTTTTTCTCTGGCATGTTAATTTGAATCTGAGGCCGGGTGGTTGGATTTCACTTAAAAAAATCTAATAACGGCATTATCTCATAAAAATAGCATTGCTTAAATGGCAGTGAAATAGCGAGCATTTGAAAGGTTTCCGTAAAAAGAACACCTCAAATGCTACATTTTATAAATGTAACTGGAGTATTATACAATAGGTTTAGATGTGTAGATGATTCATAAAAAATCACACTCCTATCAAAAAATCTAATCAAAATCCATGAACAATGAAACACTATCTGAACTTTGTGGTTTTTCAGTATAATTTTGAAATAATTTTTCCCAGAAAAACGTTCAATTGGCGGAACAAAACGTCTTTAATAGATTTTTTGTTAATAAAAGTTCATTTTTACTAATAAAAAGTTCATTAACACTGAAATACTTTCATACTCTCAATACTCGTATAAAATCAATTTATTATTAATATAATTTTAGACTCTTAATTTATTATCTAATTAATGAGCTCTTATTTTCCTTTAATTAATCATTAATTTATAAAAAATCTGAAATTTATGTTTTGTTTTTATTTTTTTCGTATTTCATAACTGCATATTTTCTAATTCTATTCTTGCGTTTCGATTTAATTTGATGATTTGATTTAACTTAATGATTTATTGATCTACATATTAGAATTATCATTGGCGTGCAGTGTATTTTTTTTCTAAGGGTGTTCTCGTAGTATCGACGAACTATTTTCATTATAATAAAAATGATCCACTTTCAACAATTGCCTTCCAGATGGCATTTTACTGATTTAGCTCCATTTTCGCATAGCAAAACTGAAAGTTCCGGCGTTGGTTTTCCAAATATGATTAAAAACACGAAAATAACAACAACAAAAAATTCGTCGGACAACGGCTCTCTGTTATAAAATAGAACGATCAGTATGCACTTCTACTTTAAAACAGAACCACAACGTATAAAAATATTTTTAGCACATTGCTAATATTCCTATATTTATTATATATGGTTCTGTCACAAAAGAGAACCGACAGGAGAATATTCTACATTTTGTATGAGTAGTTTAACTATACGGATAGTTTTTAACAAGAACCTGTCGAAACTTTTATTGCTAATTTTTAGGGTGTTTTAAGAACTATTATAAGAACATCCCTTATATATATCTTTTATTCACAAAAATTACAATATTACTATAAAAAAAAAAATCTAATTATGTAACTTCAGTATCAAAAAGAAAATATAATTTTTATTCGAACAATGTTTCGAAACGTCAATGTTATTTTTGTTTTCGAAAAGTCTCAGTATTATAAATATGATAATTCACTTCATCGCATTATCATTTTGGTGTATACCGAAAGAATATTATATTTAGAGAGAAAAAAAATATTTATACTTAGATATTCAAATTACGTATACGTATAAGTATAGGAAGTATAGGTAGGTCCTGTAATACAAAAATACATTTCTGATGATTGGTTTTTTAATATATAAAATATTGGAAGGAATAAATGTTTTTCAAAATATATTTTTCGAATATAGTTTTTCTTACAGTGTAGATTTTTTTTTTTAAATTTATTTACTAAATTTGAAATCATAAATAACATCTTAGAATAAAATGTATTAAAGCAACAAAAACCATGTAATTTAAGGAATATGATAAAATTCATTGATTTTTGGGTGCGGTATTGAATTTGTTCCATATGGCAATTACTTATTCGTACGTAATTACGAATACTTTGCGTTTGTATCGTCATTTTTTGTGATAAAACTTTTTTTGTTGTTTCAAGTTTTGAATATTCATTTTTTTGTGGTTATGTTGATGTTGATGTTGAATTTTGTTTTTTTAAATAATTATTTAGTGAAAATTTGATTTCATCTTGTTATCATACAGTGAGTCTCATTAATATTCGGCCATGCAAATGTAATGTGTGTTTTTTTAAAAATAATAGGTGAAAATCATATCTTGCCTGTTTTTGAGCTTTTGTTGAAAATCAAAACTAACAGTTTATGCTCTTCTTTCTATCATAAGTGTCATAAATGATAAATCAATGTAATATAAGTGCCATAAGAGAAAAATATGATTTTGTTTCCACACTGTAAAAATAAATATAAAGTAGAAGCCTTGGTTTCATATATTTTGTTCAAAATTTTTGTGTTTTCTTTACGTTTTGGAAAGGCATGGGAAAGGGTGGGGAAGGATGGAAAAAGTGGGGAAAGGTGGAAAACGTTAGGGAAAGGTTTAAAAGATGGAGGGTAGTGTTGAAGCCGCGTAGTTTTACTTAGCAGCCTTTTTTTTATTAAATTGGGGTAATTCTCATCATGTAAATTAAAACTTGAGTAATGTACCCAGACGTTAGAGGTTAGATGTTGCGTTTTTTTTGAAAATATTAAAAATCCAAAAAAGAAAAATCAAAAACATAGAAATCACAAATGATCTGATGAATAAATTTGCCTTATTTTTTTTTTTTAATGAAAGGAAAGAGTGGGGGGATTGATGAACTTTTTTGAAGAGAGATGTAGCAGAAGGAAAAGAATGCGAAAGAATTTTTTTTAGGAAAGATAGATAAGCGAAGAAGTAGGCAGAAAAGAAGGAAAATAAAAGATGAAGAGGAGAGAAAAAGAGAATTTACGATCTGGAATAAAGCTCCAGAGCGGAACGACAAGATTTCAAGACATAAAAATTTTTTGAGAAAAAAAAAATTATTTTGACATCAACAGATCCAAAAAAGAACAAAATTTGACTAAGGATCATCAAAGTATAGCGCTGCCATATTGAAACAAACAGTGGTCCTTTTATCATAATTAACAAATTAAAATGAAAACTATTTGCTGGTTATCATCGAAATTGGAATCAGGATAGAAACTTATAAAAGAAACTATGGCAATTTGAAGTACTCCAGACTCATTTGGAAATTAAAAAATCCGATTAAAAAGCTTCATTTGACATTTTATAATAACAGCAAACATTTCGAGTTGTATAAAATTAAAAGTCAAAATAATTTTCGATATTTTGAGAATATAGAATGGAAGAAATTTGAATGTAACACAATATTTTTTTGATTAGACCGAACTACGTCAGTCACATAAACATCTAATAAATGCTGATAGTTTGGGGTAAAAATTTTCAATTTAAAAAACAGCCCGGCACCTACATAATACTAGGCGGAAAAATATTTACCTTAATCCATGGTGCAATTTTAACCCTTTCCCGGAAATAACAGAACCATTAGGCATTCACAATATGGACCACAGAAAGGAAATAGACAAATATGGGTGATTTTCCATCGTAAAAGCGCATATCGTATAATATGTATTTGCTGATGTAGACGTATATGCATAGCATACATATAGGCGGCACAGTTTTATATTAGCGTTGTTACAAACTTGAATATGTACATTGGGAGTGGGAGGTGGGAGGGGTGGTTAGTGGGTGTTGTTGGGTGATTTGGTTTGGTAGGAAAATCTACATGATCGCATCTCTTTCTCTATCTCTCCTGTTGTCTAACAGTATCGGTTCGGTTTATGTATATAGGAAAATGAGTGGGATGTTATGGATGGGTATGAGAAGGATAATGTTGGCACATAAATGCCATCGATTTGTTGTCCGGGTATGGCTGACGCAGAATCTTTCAAGCGGGGCAAGGTCAGGGCTAAGAAAGAAAAGGATAAATAGATTTGTATCCGCACACATACACACATGCACACATACAGGCGAACACAAAAGAAAAAAAAAACAAAAAAAAAACACACACACAAAATCATAACACTTTGTTTTCAGTGCGTGAGAAAAATTTTCAAATTTTCACCGACACTCGCGACTACGTGACAAACGATGTGACAATTTTGAATTCTGTTGTCATTGGTTATGAATATGAAGGAAAAAAAAAAACGAAAGAAAAATCACACTAAAAAAATATTGATTTTCATACCATGTAGCATTTAAGATGTATTGCGCGGAAGGTGCATTTCGTAATGAATGTGTATTGTATAGGATACCGTATGACGCATTAGAATTTTTTGTTTGTCAAACAGATGTTGAAGTAGAGGGTGACGTTTTGTGTTATTGAAAATGGGAAGTTTCCAAAAAAACAGTGGATATATAGCCTAGATAGAGCATATTATAAAATTGAAAAGTTCTTGGCCATTTTTGGAGTTGAGAATAACATTTTGGATTAGTATAGATTTTTGATGTTTTTGGTGTAATTTTAGTAAATATTTGGTTCAATTAGTAGTAGTAGGCAGTAGGTACATGGAAAAGTTGTGAGATTTTAGAATAAAAAAACTGAAAAGAAGTAAATCTTTGTTCAACAATCAGAGAATAAATATTCTTTGACAAATATAATAATTTTTTGATAGATTTAAAAAAAAAAAAAAATATCGATCGATTCTTTTCACAAAAAGTTTGTCTAAATATGGGCAAACTTTAAGTCACAAAAATGGCGTTTTATTTCTAGTAAATCATGAACTGAACATTCGTCAACACTTGAATTAAAGTTTTTACTTTAACACGGTTCTAAGTGTTTGGGGAACCCAGGACCCCAAAAATTTTTGACGATTGTAAAAAAACCAACTTCTATTTCATTTGTATACCTAAGTCGGCACTCATTTGAAAGAATACGATGTCAGGATCTCGTTTTACTTAATAATAAGAAATTACTGTGTCTGTATGGTAGGTAAAATAGGTCAATTAATGCAAAATACATTGGGGTCCTGAGGTCCCCATAACACGACATTTGCTAGAAAAATGACAACACGATTTTAAAGTTAAGTTTGTTTGGCGTAAGGAAAGGCACTTTGCCATCTTAATGTAGTTACTTACAAATAAAAAATTAAAATATCTTCTAAAAAGAGTCATGGCGTGGAGTTTTTTACATATGTATGTATACATATGTATTATTTATGTAGGTATGTACAATGTACATCTATAAAAAAATATCTAAACGCTAAAATTTTAAGATGGTTCCAAAACTGTATAATTACATATATGTACAAGTACATGTGCCAAAAAAGCATCCAGCAAAATTAAGCATAGGATGGGATACACTGAGTGCGAGAAAAAAAAAAGAAAAAAAAAAGAAGAAATAATTTAATGAATCTTATAAACCAGTATATATATATATACATGTGTAACGTCATGTATGACTAAATTTGTTTCTTTTCTTTGACTTTAGTCTGCCTAACCTTGAAAATAAAAGTTCAATTTTTTTTTTTTTAGTTTTTTTTTTACCTATTCGGTATTATATGAGAAAAATACTTGTATGCCTATGTGTACGGTGTACGCACTGGCGAAACAGCTTGCAAAAATTTATGATACACTAAGAAAAAAAAACGGTTTATAAATAAAATATTATATAATCGAAATTGTTGATGTATAAGTATGTAATCGGGTTTTTTTTCTCGTTATTTTTGGCAGATTTTTGAGTCATTTATTTTTAGGGTAGACATGCTGGATTAAAGACTTCAACTGTGTGTATTTGTTGTATGTGTTTCACTAATATTTATAATTGTACAGATTAAAACTAATTAAAATATTGTTCAAATTTAACAAATTTTTTTGTTGATTGCCTCATTTCTATAATTAGTGAAGCCTTTGGAGTCCGTCACACAGTTTTTTATCCAAAATGTTGTTGCAATTCAAAAACAATTCAAAAACAAGAAACAGATACTTCCTATTTGGAGGGATGACCATTCATTATAAATGGTGAGGACAAAATATACGTCATGTTTCTTACTTCTTCTTTAAAACTCTATATTACTGATGGATTCTTTTTAAATGTAATTGAACTTTGTTTTTTACTAAAAGATTTAGCTTCCTCGAATGAACTAGATAGAAAAATAGTTTAACTTCCGATTTTTTATTTAGTTATTTTAGTAAAGTGGCACCTTCTTCAGATGGATCTTTCTTCCATTTATTTTTCCAACTGTGATAATTGATAGTGTTTCAGTTTGTTTCGTGACAGTTTCTGCTCTCCCGTTCACTAAACTGCCTTTTTCTAATTGTTGTTCTTTGATTTACATCCAGTTTTTGGATATTATCTAATCTTAACCAACATATTTATCTAGATTGGCATTGGTCAATATTGTCACTATTTTAGGTCCTTCCCTGAATTAGCTCTAGCTCTAGTTTAGTTCTTGTTTGTAAATATTCCTCCTCATAAAGAACCAATAGGCACCGTTGAGCAGTAATAAGTTCTCTGCGCAAATACAAAATTAGCATCCAGGAAACATTGCCGAAACAAATGGCGGAAGTCGGGAAATGTTTTGAAAATGCCCAGAAACATGTTCCATCAAGAAATATGTCTCTAGTTATATAAATGAAATATTTTCTTTCAATGGTTCGTGATAGATTGCAGATAAATTATGTTGATATTTTTGTCAATAATAGAAACAAATACATTATATTGTCAATGGGGGTGGATTACATAATTGCAAAAATAATTGTTTGCAGTTTGCACATTCTTTGTGGACAAAAAACTCTTTTTCGGAAGATATAATTACTTAATGTAACGCAAATAAAGATGGTGTTAGTTGTTGTCCTTCTGCTAAATTTTCTAATTTTCTATATCCATTTAATCCTTCCATTTAATCGTAGATAATTTTCTTTGAAAAGTTTTCAAGCAAAATATGCAATATACGGAATATGGGGTCCTTATAATTTGTTAGGTTAGGTTAGGTTAGAAAGGGGCTGTAGGGCTATTGACCCTTCACCACTGAGACCTAAAAGATCTATTGTAGATGCTCCTATTGATATTTAAATGTCCTCTATTAGAGAGGTAAACTTATAATATATTTAGTATGACTGCATTTTTTTCAATTTTATTCAAATCCAGGAACTTGAATCGGCCACTTTTATAAATTTAAACTTAACTAAAAAAACAATTACATTTTTATAATTACATAATAATACTCTTATACTTATTACTTATGTATGTATGTACATATTATTCTATATACTAATAAGAACAATTTTAAATATTCATATAATCCATATACTAATTCGGAAAAATTAGTATTCTTTTGACTTCCTTAATATTTAATGTAATATTTTAAACAAAAAAAAACAGATTTTTTCTACCACTTAAATAGTATTTTTTTTATTCATGCCTTGTACGGTCAAGACACCTTTTTTTTTTTAAAAAAAAAAAAAATATTTTGTTGTTAATAAAAAATTCACAAAACTCCTCAACGACGAAGATGTCTAAATATGTACAATTGTAGGTACATCTACATATAAATACATACATACATAAGTATGATGTATATAGTAGAAACTGCTTGAACATTCATTATTTAAATTAAATTGACATATAAGTACAAACACATCTATACAATATACATAACTACATATATACATATACATAATTACATAAATACAATAATTTAATATTTAATGAGTGCCTGTACACAAAGTTTCTGTCCTATCCTATCGCTATCATACCTGTTCGGCTTAAAAAATAAAAATAAATAAAATTTTAGAAACAGCTGATTAATTGATTTATGTGAAAAGAAAATGGCTGCCATTTTTTTTCTTTCTACACTACACACATACATTTGAAAATAAAGCAGCAAAAAAAAAAAACAATAAGTATTCAATTAAGTATTACATTAAAGGAACAGACAAAATGAAGAAGATGCCAAATAATTATTCCATTGTAGTGGGTATGTAAGTATGTATGTAGTTACTAAATTTGAGGTGGTGACACTTAATTAAAAAAAAACCGTAACACCAATCAATACATTTTGAACACAATCATGTAACTTCCGGTAATTATTGTGCAAAGTGTTAAATACAACCGGCTAATTTCAATGTCAACCAAAAATTTTCATTTGTCTACTAATCATCATGGAAATTCATAAACAATTAAAAAAAAAAAAACTAACTACATACATAAAATTTCCCTCAACCGAATCGAATTAAAATGATGTGAGATAGCTGCTGATGATGTTGTTCATGATCTTGACCTTGACGCATTAGTATTTCATATGACGAGTTTTCTTTGGTGAGCGACATCACATAACTATACCGTCTTGTCACATACAATACGTTTTGTTTGCAAAATTACTTAACATAAACCGTTTACTGTCAATAGAAAACCTAATTTAATTTCGAATATCATAAACAAATTACCGTTGAACCGATAATTCGGTTGTGTAATTGATGGAAAATTTTGTTTTGAATTTTTTTTTTTTTTTTTTTTTTCATTTTCATCTTATAAAAGTATTGCGCAATAGAAAAATTTACTCTAAAAAATTCCATAAAAAATAACTTACCCGGTTACAAGGTTGTCAGGACATTTTCAGCTTTTCCACATTAATCACATTGCACTATTTTAAACACAATTTCAACACTTTTTTTTGTTTTTTTTTTTTTTGTTGTTTTGGAATTGAAAAACATTTTTCTTTGTTATTTCGAACAAAAAAAAAAATTCTCTGCCATAAACTTTCCCCACAAAATATTCCAGAGTTCAGTCGATGTACGTCCTGTCTGATGAAAATATCGCTTCGATGTGAGGAAATATGCGACAATGAATTTTCCAACGTCATTTGGAAACATTGGAACCAACAAACAGAGTATTTTTGCTGGAAACAGCGCTTGCGCCACCGCTAACTAATAAAATGTTTAGGTACACGCCATAAAATAATTGTCGGAGACTCTATACGTATATATATAGAGATAAATGTACACAAATAATAAAATATAAATAATAATACAAAAAAAAAAGAAAAAGAAAAAAAAAAAATGTTCGGTCGGCTAAGTATTTGTCGTTTTCATACAATCAACCGTTTTCTTTCAAAATGGGAATGGAAAAACAGCCGCAACCAGAATGAAACGTGAAGTAATGTGTTCCATCAGCTTAGTGTTTGTAGTATCCGCGACCATATATTTTACACTCGTATAGAAATTGAAGAATATTCTCAGGTGCCTTGCTTTATAATACAATAATACAATACAGAATATAGAATACACAATGTGTACACTGCATAATATTCGATAATAAATAATAATACTTAGGTCGTTGTTTGAATGTATTTTCAGTTTCAGTTTGTGGGTTCAGTTCTGTGGAGATTGGGCTGTTCGTTCTCGTACATTATATAAACATACATCCATACAAATGGCTACGTGCATATTGGAAGAGTGAGCTTGAATGTCGCGCGAAGCTTTTTGTTGTTGTTGTTGTTGTGTGGTAGATGTGACCTTGGCCTCTAGAATAAAGTGATTTCATTGGCTGGCAAGCTACATATAAAAATATACTCTAGGAAAGAAGATTCCAGCATTTTTTGTTGTTGTTGTTGCTTTGCTTCTTTTTTTAATATAAATCCTACATAAAACAGGTATTATACTCAGTTGATATGCTCTTTATTCAGCAAATTTTTGCGTTATGCTGTGCGGTTTTTATAATGCAATGAATTTTTGTGTAGGCAATTAGGCATACCTACCTGTGTATTACATATTTCTATGTACAGTACATATACAATGGAAATACATTCAAATAATCCATACATGCATGCATGCATGGATGTGTTCACGTACATATATACATATATAGTACCTACCAGTTCATTTTACATTTATTAGATATTTTGTACATACCCGTATGACTTTTGTGCTCATGTTTTAATTATTTATTTTATTTTCAATGAGAATTTATAGATAAAAGGGTTTCTCAAAAATGCCTTCTCTGTGGCGTCGCAAAGAAGAACATTATAAGATTCTAAACATAGGCTGGATTTACATAAAATGCGTCGTTTGGATTGAATTGCTTTGGGAGCCTTCTTATACATGTAATGTTATATAAATGCTATAGAATAGCAGACAAACATTAAATTATACATGACTCAATTCAAGGACAGAACATATATTATGTTTTCAAAATTTATAAGCAGACAGATCGGATTGTTGTCTGATCAAAGTGTAACGACTGGTATTTAGTAAAAATGACTAATTTAAATAAATAAAAAAAAATAAAATAAAAAAACTGATTCAAGGACTCTGATTGGAATCAGGTAAAGCTTTTTTGTGGGAGATCAGCTTACGCTATGATCGAGCGGTTTGAGGCGTTTATTAAATATTGCGATTATCTGAAAGTTTTTTTTTCTGAATTGATTAAGGGGGTCTATACGTCTATATTTATTTTTAAATTTTTCAGCAAACATGTCGTCACAAGTAGAGATAAGCGTTTGAAAAAATTTTGAAAATTTGAAAAATGGCAACTTTTTTTTCCCTAATTTTGTATGCTAATAAATGGCTGTAAAAACTAAAATGAACATAATTCTCAAAAAAACTCGTGTCTACTTGTGCCGACATGATTACTGAAGATTTAAAAAAAAAATTTAACTCAATTGAGCATTAGAGGTTGAGCATTATCTTTAAAATCGTGCACACCGTTTGGCTCGTAGTGACGTCGTGAAAGTCGAGTCAATGAAATTAAGAATCAAAATTAATGTGTATTAAGAAAGAACAGTCGAATACATAAAAACAAAATCGTACAAAATAAATTGTAGTTTTTTTCGAAAACACGTCGAGACACGTATAGACCCCCTTAATAAATATTTGATTGGGTATCCTGGAAGATTAAGCGCAAATTCTCTGTACTACTTCGATTTCTCTACTTTGGTCAAGCCATCAAGAATAGATCTAAGAATGCATGACATTCTTCAGATTTTGCTAAATCGTACTTAGAGGATAAGGAAGAAACTTCTAAATTATGGAATTCACTGTCTTTTCAGGTCTTTTTTCTATGCCAATTCAATTTTATTGCCAAAAATAATCCGAAGACCCTATTTCTATGGACGTACGGTGGCATTCAGTTTCTGTGGCATTTAGTTTCTGTGGCACACTTAGAGGTTCCCATTGAATGACATACATATATCAAACTTTAATTACAATTTTATTTATAACACATCTATTTATTGAGTCAAGGTCAACGTCTTAGAGATTGATCATGATAAGAATAATGATTTAGCCTTCTTAAACCCAGGTGGGCTGACTCCAAAATTCCTCGTCATATCTGTCTGTTTTCAGCTAACGTCGATTTATTTGAGGCTCTTGTGGAGTTTTCTTAAACTAGTTTTTTTAAGAGGGGAGGGTGTTGACCTCCCGCTCAATCCTCTTTCGGAGGACTTTTTATATCATTTCAGATGAAAACACTGCAAGTGGCAAACTCTACAAATTTCCATATTTCAGATGTTTTTTTTTCCTAACATTTGCAATCTTTCCTTCGTAAAATCGGCGAATTTCAGCGATTATTCCCTGTAATGATGCCCTAGACCAGTGGTGGCTAACGTGAGGCGATGGATGATTACAAGTGGCGCATTGGATCATGTCTACTTATTCTTACATACTATACTATACTGACAGAGTGGTCACAGTTTTAAGTGGAATTCGAACCACCCGGCCAAAAGCTCAATCTTCATATGAGACAGTTAGTATTTTTACTCTCAGACAGGTATCGAATGGGAACCTCTGCTGATCAGAATAATGGTTATTCCGAATGAACGGGTAAGCATTCAAATAATCAAATATCAGGTGTAAGATGGCGACGCAAACTGTAGACAATCAGTTGCCTTTTTAAAGTCATAACATTAACAATAAATATTCCAAATAGTCCAATAGGTCGCACCTACTGCTACTGGTTCCAACTATAAGATGTGGCATTGTTAGGTTCTAAGAAATCTAAAAAAAAAAAATACTAAATACGCTCAAAGTTCAAAAAAAAACAAAAAACAAAATCAATTTTTTTTTCTGATTTATCGTGTCCAATACACAAAAATAAACTTTACCAACAAGTAAAAATTCGTATATGTATAATGTCGGTACCTACCTACTTATAGTTAATATTTTATCAAAAATAATTTAATACAATGAGTCATCCTAATTAAAGACATACATCACGTGTATTATGCCATGCCATGCTATGCCATGTCACCGCCCGCCCGCAAGATCAAAATAATAAATTTATTACAAGATTCTGGCTTATTAGCAATTTGATTATCAACTAGAACTAGATATTGTATAACGAAACAATAAATGAATTAAATTTCAATTTTTGACTGTATACCACTTATACTCTATATCTCTACAACTCTACAACTCTTATTATGTAAACTGTAAACACTCCAATACATATGAATAAAAATTATAATTATTACGTAGTATGGCACCCCAATGAATAATTTCAGTGTACATATATGTAGGTATGTACGTAGATTTTCTCCGATTAAACCAGTCGAAACTCCAGTTTCCTTCCAACCTTTTTTTTCTTCAATAAATAAATAAAATCGGATACGGATTTTTATTAGAAGAAACAGGAAATTTGATATTTTAATTTAAAAGTGAATTTTGACACAATTTTTTTTTTTTTTAAAAAATAAGTATGGAAAAAAAACAAATTTGACCGACTTCAGAGATTGCCTACAGGTTTTGTGATTTTTATAATTAAAAATTGCGATTTTCTAATTTTGACGAATTTTTTGCTAATTTTTTGAATTTTTTTTTTTTCCTAAAATCCAAAAAAGTGGAAGAGAACTAATTTACAGTTAATGACAGATTACTACAGAACT
This sequence comes from Platyura marginata, assembly GCA_026745375.1. Taxonomy (NCBI): domain Eukaryota; kingdom Metazoa; phylum Arthropoda; class Insecta; order Diptera; family Keroplatidae; genus Platyura; species Platyura marginata. The sequence goes on from JANSTT010018373.1 coordinate 13,385, forward strand.
AGAAAAATGAATTCAAACACTAAGGTACATTCCTCCTCTTTTTAAATAAATTATAATTGGGGGTCATATCTTCCGGTTTTTCTCTTGAATTTTTCTCGCTTTGCTGGATAGGCAACTATAGCGCAATCTATTTGGTATCGACGTACACTTTGCCATGTGCATTTCGTGAAAATGGAAAACTTGTAAAATTAATTCTTTTTTTTTAACATATAGCGCCATCTTACATAATATTTTATTTTCATCGATTTTCAATTTAGCTTCATTTAGCTTCACTGATTTTCTAATGTTTATGTTTGCCGAGCTTTTTTTGTTCAAACTTACTATAATTGTATGAAAATGTAGCTTTGTATAAAGATTTTCTGAATCTTACTGCGGAGATGCCATCTGTAGGCTAAATTTATAAAATTCATTTGATTTGCTTTTACAACATAGTACAGTCATGATAGTTTTTTATTTAGCAATAAAAATTTTTTTTTTTAAATTTAATAATAAGAATAAAGTGTTTTATTTAACTGTATACAGATACTTAAGTGTATACCTTAGATTATATAACTTAACAGGATGGAGTACATCGTATACCTCGCATGAAAATAATTGAGAACACAACATCGG
>JANSTT010018374.1:0-13994 GCA_026745375.1 Platyura marginata
ATATATATATATATATATATATATGTATTCTTTATAACACGAATATTACAAAACAAATTAATCAAAATCTGGATAATCTTCTAACCAGTTTGTGTCCATCGGCTTTGTATATATCTTTGTTATTGAATATCTCATAAATGTTGATACTTTTACATACCTCATCGCCATATCACCTTATATCAACCCCAAAAGTTTTGTCCATTTCTTATAATATGTTATAATAATATGATGTTCCATAGTCTCCGTAGCCGTAGCTTCTTCTCTTCTTCTGGCAGTACAGAGGATCCCAAAGGAGACAGTGATATTGATATTGTACTGCCATTTATAAATATTCTATATATGTGTTGTGGTATATTATAGGATTTTGGTACGAGCATCCATTATTATACATATATGCATACATAGATATGTACGTACATAGATATAGAACTACATATACATACATATAAATATATATAAATATATTTATATCATTGCTAGCTAGAGAGCCGGTTTGGTTCGTTTTTGACCAAAACTAAAATCCCCGTAGTTTGATGAATGGCCAAAGTTGTGTCTAATTGTTGGAATAAATTTCTGTTTGATAAATCACCCGATTTCACGTTTATTATTATGATTTATCTAATACTATAATAGAAGCGCATAATGAAAATATGAGTTTTAGCCTAATGAGAAGACGATGGAATTTTCTTTTATTATATTATTCGATCGTTCGTTTGGAAAGGGCATTTATATGCATGAGAATGGCGAATTTTAAAATTCGTTTACTTTACCTATACCTACATACCATATAAATTGAATGTGTGTGTGTGTGTGTGTGAGTAAACTCTTATCAATCTGTACTCGACTTTTTTTGGAGGCAGAATGAAATATTAGGTCAAAGAAAAGACCCGCCCAAATCAATAATTTTCTATTGAAAAGTGTCAATTTTTTAATTTCAATGACAAAATATCGAAAAGGTACCAAAAAAATAAATTATATTAGGTGTGTGTATTATTAGAAACTAGATAAATAATCAGGGTCGTCCAAAATGTTATTAAAATAATTATTTTTAAAATAGTGATTACAAACATAAATTATCTCTAAATGTAGGTGGTAATAACTTACCTTCTCCATGTGAGGATGTAAGTTGAAGATCGGGGCTGTCCAAAAATATAATTCCAATTAATTCAATATAATCTTCTTTCAATTATAGGTGTTAGTATAATTTTCCCAATTACGATTCCACGGTTATATTTAAATAAATATTTTATCGGGGTTGTCCAAAATCTAGGGTAAAGAATTATATAAATATCAATAAAGTATTAATAATTATAAGGGTAAAATAGATAGATACACGTACTTTGCTAAAATTACTTTTATTCCAGCCAACAATTAACTGCCTTAAAAAATACGATTATCATCCATTTCGTGTGAATGCCCAGCGAGAGCGTGATTTAAATTATCGTAAATAAGATGGATGCCATTCGTCTCTAAAATATTACAATAAATTTTCAATAAAATTCCAAGAAATAATGTATTTGTAAATCATACCCTAATTCTATAGTTGGAAAAAATTAGATTGGATACCAACAAGATGATCTAAGTATAAATATTAGGGAGTATTACGTATGTAGATCGTATACGTAAAATAGAAAGCATGATTCGCCTCGAAACGATTATGTTATGGTAAAAGAAATCTCTTATAATTGATCCTTTTCATATATAGCTGTTTAAACGAACTTTTAAATCCTTACTAAATCTCTAATTTACTGATTTTTGCTATGCTATACGTACATACATTCATATATTTTTTTGTATTACATGGAAAAAGGACAAATATTCTTCATCTATTGCGCATATGTATTCAAATGCACAGACATATTTTGTTTATGTGTAATAAAATCATAATTTCTAATGATTTATATTTTAGTCCACCTATTCATATTATATAAGTGAATGATTTATCTGCGACTCAAACAGAAAATCTAGCAAATGCTTTTTCAGCGGAATTATACCGAATAAAAACACAGTACCTACAAGCTACAACAACAACAATAACAACAACAACAACAACAACCACCACCAGTGAAATTGTTCTTTTTCTAGAGAGTCAGGTTTTCAAGAGTATCATCATAGGAATGGTGTAAGGAAATGAAATTAAATAATATTTCTTTTGCTGCGATTCAAGTTGAGTGAAAGACCAAACAGAGATATGAATGTTTTGAATAGTTAATGTTTACACTGTTAATTTCAAATAATACATTTAAGATGTTTTGAGTTTCGACGTTGAATTTGTTTGGTTTATACTGAAAAATATTAAATGAAATTACAAATTAAAAAAAAAAAAAAAACTCTTTACCCATAAAAAAAGGTCAAAGAAACAAATATTAAATTCTGACTTTCACCCGGGTTCTCGTCAATTATTAAACAGCTTGGGAATACCGTGTTTCATTGGCGTTGCTAAAGATAGGCCCAATACAAAACAAAGTTCGCCGTTCGATGGCTCAAACCGAAAATCGATTAGACATATAATCGGTTAAATAGAGATGGTTGGTTCGACTCCCTTTGTAGGTAAATTAAAATATTAATAAATAAAAACGACTAAAAAGAAACATTTTTTAATCTATTAGCTATATTACTCCACTTACAGCATCCGCTGTATCGCAAATGGAAACATTAATTGCTTCTACACGATTATAGTAAATTCTACAAAACCATTTTCCAAATTCCACATTTACAAATCTGAATATTCTTGTGTTATCCCAAATCATATATTAGACATAGGGACGAGTAGATACTCATATATACATACATACTTGCATACATATGTATGTATATACCCAGATCCAGATAGATATAAAGATTAATTTTCTAATTAGCTTGGTTTTGCCTTTATTACACCTCCGCAGTAACATTTTATAAATACGTTTTTTCCATTCCCATTTCCAATCCACCATCCCTTACTTCAATTCCAAAAAAGAGTGGTGTGGAGAGAGAGCAGCTAAAGACAATAAAAATAAATTTAATTTATAAATTTTCATGATATGAATATATCGCAAGGAAAATGGTATATAAATATATAAAACAAACAGAACAAGGGGAAATTGGCTCTGAGTGATGTTCACTACTTGGAATAAAATGGAATATTTTGTTGATGGAACAACGACACAGACCAGACGAACGGGACCAACGGCAAGGGGATCGGTATGCCAGAGATAACCGTTAAGGTGCGTAATGGCGTACGTCGCCAAGACATCCAGCGCATCCGCCATCGATTAGACATAACGTGTCAAGTGAAAGACGTTTTCTGAAGCTTATGCTTGATTTATGTGTTGTAACGATGAAACGAAGGTTCGAGAATGGGTACAATGTTTTTTAAGCTGCAGGAAAATGCTGGGCGGGTGAGATGAGAACAGTTTGTGTTCTATGTATATATACTTTGTATATACATATATATATCACTATGGTGTATCAGTATGATGGTGGGTTTTAATTGGGTATATCTAGAGAGGGTGATGAAGCCATTTCTATTGATTTTCTATATTTTTTGGGGATTTATGTTTTTCTGAGGATGGAAAATTATCAACTTAAATTTGTGTTTTGAGTTCGTAACAGTGGATTGTATCTTTTAATGTATTAAATGTTTTTTAAAGGGTTCTCACTGTATAGCGAAAATTAAATTAACTCAAAGATTTTTGTTGTTTTAAAACAATACAACAGCTATGTCGTTATACTCCAAACTTCTAACTTATTAAAAAAGAAAAAAAAAACTAATAAAAAATGTCATACTATATTCAAGACACATTGGTTCTATTGCTATTTTAGATGTTACTCTATAAACACACTTATGACACCCTTAAAATTGACAGTGTATTATGACGTATTTTGTTCAAGAACTATTGAGATAGAAACTGATCATCTTCAGACGGAAAAATTTATAATTGATTTTTTCTTTTAATATATTGTTGGTGAACTATGGCAATCGGGTTAATCAAAATTTGCCTCAAGAGCGATTGTAGACTTAACAAAACATTCTAAGCAAAAGAACAAATTTGTATTTTTTTACAGAATCCAGAATGTTAGAAACAGACCTTGACGATACACATCTTTGCATAAAATGTAACACAACCATTGTTGGCTTAGAAAATTACATAAAACATCGCAAAATCAATTGCATCGCAAAACCCAATGAAGGTCCCAGGGATATTGTGCATGAAGATCATGCCTATGGTACGTTCGGTTTTGCCGATACGCCAGCTAAAGATGATAAACAATTTAATTTTAACTATGACATTGAACACCACGATCAATTGCCATCGGGTGGAAAAGATGATAGCACATATAAGGCAGAATCAAATAAATCATTATCAGAACAGTACGACTATAATTATGGATTAGGTGCAGACGTGTTTTTTTCGTCATTAGAACTTCAAAGTAGCACAAAACAAAAAACTCCAAATCCGTCAACGTTAAAAGCGACCACAAATCGTGTACGAACTCGAAAGACAACAGCTGCTCTATTGGCGCATAGTGAAAACGACGATGACTGGATGAATACAAATCAAGATGGTTCTGACAAGCTATTAAAGGCCGTTAGTCATATAAGTGGAACAAAAAAAGTTGATTCAATGTTTGGTCTCATTCGATTTCCACAAGATTCCCCAGAACCATATGATGACGAGGATGAGGAGGATGAAGACTATCATGAACCACAACGTTTACACACGGGTGGCAAATGGAAACCAGGTCAAAGTACCATTCATGATCGAAATCGACTGATGACCAATTCACCTCATTGGTACGAACGAGACCACTGGGAAATAGGAGAAGAACATCCAACAAACGAAGATTCTATAGATTATATGCATCCACCAGAAAGCTACACAAAAGGAAAATGGGTACCAGGAACGAAGATTATTAAATTGGATTATAAACCAGATCCAAAGCCTGGACAAATATTTACGGATAAATACTGGTGCAGTACTTGCAATAGAAAACTTGCATCGCTTGTTGTATATGAGAGACATCTTAAGTCGAATTTACACTTGAAACGGTCACAACCAGAAAATGAACTGGAAGAAGCATCTAGACCCCAAACGAAAAGATTGGTTAAACCGTCTATATATGTGGATAATACCGTATATGCAACTAGGCTTAAGCAAAAAAGGAAAGAGATGGCTGACAAACAACCTGTTGCTACGATAACGAGTGGAGCATATGAAGGAGAAAAGGAAATAGAACACTCCAAGCAAAAGAAACGTAAAAGACGACGATACTATGTAAAATGTGAAGTCTGCAAAACACGTCTACCAAGATATCATCTCGGAAAACATTTAATCTCACATTATCACTACAGACGAATGTTTAAACAGTCCAATCAATCGTATGGAATAATCTTAAAAAATATCCATAAAATCGTCCTACAGTCACCATTTCAATGTCAACCCTGTCGTTTCTATGCCAACACAGAGGAAATGTTTATGAAGCACTGGAGTTCAAAAGAACATACCGATCTAGCAGAAGGACCTGGTCGATTCTGGTGTAGTTTTTGTAAATTTGAATGCGAAGATAACAATCAAATGAGGCGACATCTTGCCGAAGAAGATCATCAAGAGGTTGTGTTGGCAATTAATAGATCTGTTCCAATTATTATTCGTAAAAGAACAATAATTGGTTGTACGAAGTGCGGTCAGGAATTTTATTACAACATTGAATTACGTCAACACTCTCTAATTTGTAGTGGTGCTCTGCCATCGGGAACAGCTTCAAATAAATATCAATCGAAATACACGTGTGTTGAATGTAAAGTGATCTTAAAGTCAAGAATGGCCCTTCAGATACACGAAGCTAAGAAACACTCTAGAAAAGAATACTTTTGCAGTCCATGTGATTTAAGCTTTGCAACAGCAGCGGATGCAAAAAAGCATAGAACGAAGGCTGAACATAAAATTACGTCAGCTCGTGTTCGCATGAAAAAGAATTTGTTACGGAAATGTCCACTGTGCACGGAAATATTGTCTGACATTTTAAAACTCAAGGAACATCTTCAGAAATGTCATCCAAATGACAAATATAGGTATGTGTTGATAATACGTCCAATTATCTTCGCTTTCAATTAATAATATTTACATTCCAGTTGTACAAAATGTGGTGAATCATTTACATTGTCCCAAGAACTAAGCAGACATGTTCGGGATAAAGGTTGCGAACCGATCGAACCACTTCCAATGTCAGATGAAGTATCAGCAGTATCCGAATCGGTATCATATCATACAATTCAAATATTACCAACATACACAATCATAGTGCCGACCACTACGCTGACAACAGCCACCAATCCATTAACAACAACGACCACAGAGATATATCTTCGAAACATTCCAACGTTGTTACCAACGACGATGTCTCACTTAACCAAAGCGGTTGAGACGGAAAGCAGTTGGTGTAATAAAGATGATGATGCCAACAATATCGTCGAAACAATGCCAGCAGGTGAGAAACAAAAAGGTGATCCGACCAATTCATTTAGCTGCAGCTATTGTAAATACAGGTAAAAATCAAAGGAACATTCATTTTAAATAGTGATTTAACCCAATTCTTGTTTGGTTTTTTTTTTTTTTTGGTTTTGTTATATAAATTATAGAACAGAGTCGAAAGCTGAATTTATTTTCCATGAAACTCTCCACAAATGGAATATGTCAGAACCAATTAAAATTCCATGTCCATTATGTGGTAAGCCATTCAAGAAGAATTCATTGCGAATTCATTTACGGCAACACACTAACGAGAGAAATTTTAAATGTGATCTATGTACAATGTCATTTACAAGAAGATCTAACTGGAAGGATCACATTGACAAGATACATTGTGGGAATAAAAAGAAAATTGGCGATACTGAGAAGAAATTCATATGCGCTGTTTGCAGTAAAGTTTTTCAGCACAGGTGAGTGTGAAAATGTTTTACACATTTGTTATCACTGGTTTCCAATTTCAGTCCATTTTATTGGCTTTCAATTTGAAAAATTACTTCTATCCAAACAAATAGTTACGTGCAAAAATCAAATACATGTATCCCTCCTATAACACGGTAGATAGGTTCTAATATATTTACATGTTGTACGAAACCGTGTTGTAGGAGACTAATAGCAAGTAGAACATACCGTGTTATACGAGAATTTTCACCATTTTTTTCGTGTTAAGAGTGAAACCGTGTTGTAGGATATCGTGTTGTAGGAGAGATACCTGTAATTAAAATCAATAAAAAATTAATAGTTAATTTAGTCATTATTCGAACAAAAATTAATCATGCAGATTACTAGTCTACTTTCGATCAAAAGTTAATTTTAGAGAAAATTTCGAATATACTGGGTTACGATCGAAATTTGAGCAAGCGATCATGTGGTTCGAATTTCACATTAAACAAAGAATTTAACGCTTAGCAAGAAGAATACAAAACATTTTGTCATTATTATCTCTTAAAGACAATATTTTTCTAGCCAATGTATTAAAACAAACAATAATTCTATGACAAAACATAGACAAATCCTATGTATATATAGAGATGGTTAGCAAGGAACATAAAATACATTTATGGTTGGATATATAGTTCCAAAATTCTAAGACTATAACTATTACACAGAATATAGAGTGTCCATTTTCAATAACTCCACATGAAGACAACGTATATATGTATATTCTAAGCAATTTGTCCGTAAATTATTACAACAATATTGACTAACCGAATAGGTATTATAGATGGATACATGAAAATGGGCCAAACACATGCTACTATATAGTAAAGACTATACACACAGTCCAGTATACTAGTGCGGAGAACTAAAGCACATTGTCCAGTAAATCTTTAAGTACGTTTATGGGACTCAACTTAGCGTATTATGTACGTACCGTCAGTTTGCCACTATCACTATAAATGGACTGTCCCTTATGTGCGTTAGAGAAGTGGATGTTTGTAAACAGCAAATTAACTAAACACAACCCAATGCCATAAAATAGATGATTCTCTTCACTGTAATACGCCAGTGCATATTGGGGTGTAATCGTATTTAGTTTAAATTTATTTATATATATATATATATATATGGAAGAGAGGTTTGGGTCTTTCACCCCTTTTGAAGAAAATGGTTCAATTGAATATTTTATTATGGGACTGTATGTAGGTAGTTTATATTTACAAGTTAAAATATTTGTAGTTTAATAAATGGAATTAAATTTAATTTAATTTACAACTTTAAAAATAAAAACAACGCCAATACTCCCCCTCCCAAGAACTTTATTATATAAAAATATTTATGAAAAAATATTTAGAATAATTAAATCCTGTAGGATTTTATTAGGAATTTAACCAAATTACTTGACAGTAAAGTGAGTAAAAAATTTAAATAACATCAGAAAATATTTTAATAAAATTTTCACTGAAACAAATAAAACAAATTTGTTGCTCACTTCGTTTACATATTTAGTAGATATCAATGAATTGAATAAGTAAAAAAAAAAAAGATGGAAAACATTTTGCTCGCTTCGTTCTAATATCAGATAACAAATTTGTACGGCGCGACATTACTTATTATTGTACTACAAAATGAACGGCACGCAACTTTAAAAAGATACGCCACCACTAGAAATAATTTGTTTGTTTTTATTGTGGTTTTATTTAGGATTTCTTCAAAGGCAATAAACTTTTTCATTAATGAAGGATTTTTTTTGGTTGGTTAAGTTGTTTTAAAATTTTTGAAAGGAATAATTGAAAAAGTTTTCAAAATCCCATTAAATATGATTTAAAAAAAATTTTTGCTAATGAATAAAATAATTTATATATTAATGTAAAATACAAACGCAATAACTCAATAATAAACAAATATCAACATCTCAATATAACGACATATTTCTTGAAATTTATATAAATTAAAGATGCATCTATGTATAAATGAAATTTTTGCAGAATGTAGGTAATAGATACCTTTAAGAACAATCAAAATCGTATAACTGCAACAACATTTATATCAATATGATTCGCATGAACAGTTGTATACACATTGCATCATCTATTGTCCACCATCTAAAGTGTAGATAGGGAAATAGTCTACTTTCACAGGTGCCATAATAGTCATTACCACCCAACGCTGGCATCCATTTTGCCCCCATATCCAACTAGATACATACCATACCATACAGAGAAGACAGAGAAAGGAAGAAAGAAGGGAAAGGAAGAAGAAAAAAAAAACATTCACCATAATAGATACTATTTTTTTGTCAACGATAATTTAGTGTAGACGGGGGCTGACACTTCGATGTGGTGCTTTATGGCAAGTCGCCTTCAGATAGGGGTGATTTGCGTCCGTTTTTGCAGCTTTCACTGAATGAATGGTTGAAGATTTTTGGCATGAGATTAGAGAGACAGCAGTTGTACTGCCAGGCCATTTGGTGTCGGACAATTTTATGGGTACATATATACATATATACATTATGGGGTACGAAGATGGGAAAAACACCCGAAAATGGTAGAGGATCTCTCTACCTATACCAAATACCATCTATACCAGGCAAAGTGATAGTAATGCTTGGTTTTTCCATGACATAAATTTTGCTGTAAACGTTGAAACCATTGAAGTCTAATACAAAAGAAAATTTATTGTTTTGCAACATACAATGATTATATTAATGTGAAATTTAGTAGCTTTTTTTTAAAGTAGTAATTTTTTTATTTGATATTTAACCATTTAGAACATTATTAACATTTTCATGTCAACTCTTTCAATGCGAGAAAAAAAACCCCAGCAAAGATATTGCCAACCATAAATATTTTGATACAAAAATAAAAAGACAGAAATGTTACAATTTTAGATAATTAAAAGAAAAATCTGTGAGGAGATGTGAAATAATTTTGAATTTCATTTGGCAAAGTGTTCGCTTTCACTAGCTTGAAAAAATTAAATGCTAGCAGCGATTAGATCGAAACTCTTAAGCATATTTCAAGCATATTTCGTTGTTCCGTTATTGAGCAAATTTCACATTACATATCCAGAATTTCATTTGACAGGCATAGGAAATAGTTGAAAATGCAACCCAGAAGAAACATTATTTGGAAGAACTCTTTAAATAGCTCTGACTGAACGCACCATTTGACCGACAAATTTATTTGTATCATTATTACAATGCCTACTTCATTTTATGACAATTAAAGTGTCACCTATTTAATTTTACTGGCAAATGAAATTCAAAATAAAGGGAATTCAACAATTTAAAACAGAAATCGAGTTAGTTCTTTAATAATTAATTTTTTTTTTATTTGGCCATTTAAGAACTCTAACCATTCATCCAATGCCCGAATCAATTTTTTGAAAAATATTTTTTTTTAGTTTGGTGCAAAACTGTTAATTTCCTATACCTACACATAAATTAGTCTACTAATTCTTAAAGGATTTTAACGACCCATCGACATTTTTTTTTTTGAAATTCTAAAGCTTTTTATTTGTCTTTTTAGCGATCTCATGGAGAACGAAATCCACAGATAAGAATTTCAAATTTACCATTTTCTTTATAATGACACGAATTTTAAATAAATTTCATTATTCATTCATTGGGTAGTTGCTAATAACATTTCTGCCAAATGTCCATTCCCGACTATATACAGGTATAGAGGGATGGATCTTGAACGACAAATTAAGATCCAGTACTATAATTCCGTTAATTTACGAATAACACCCTCTATTTGAGAAACTCCATTGAATTTTACATCAATGCTAAATATAAAAGAAAAAAAAAATGGCAATAAAATTCTTCTCCTATCATTTACTGTCATAATAATATAGAAAATGTGTCAACAATACAAAACACAACAAAGATTCATAATAATAAATACGATAATTTAAGAAAATCTACTTGGTATGTAGTCAACAACAAATATTCTGTAAAAACTTTTCGGCCATTCATCCCATCGTACAATGCAATTATCATATATTCGTTCTATATGACATTTTCATTTCATGCAAATGTCATTCTATTGCTTTGGATGGAAACGATAGAAGTTTTGTGCCATCATATCAAGCTCATGTAGATGTGAATGGTTTAAGAAAATAAACTAAGAAAATAGTTCTGTAAATATATACATATATATAAATAAAATTTAAGAGATGGGGTTGGGGGAAGGCGGGGGGGGGGGTTTCTATTCTAGCTAATGCATTTTGTAATATACGAATATGGATATGGCAATGGAAAAAGCATTTTATTTTTATTGATGTTTTGATGTTTGCTAATAACAATCATTATACTTGGCTGGAATTGCACTTTGAGAACTTGGCGGGTGCGCCATAGAAAAATGGCCAATAATTTTCATAATTTGGTATAAAAGACTTTACACACAGAAATTTATATGAGGAAGATTTATGTTTCCAATTTAGCCGCTACATCCAGCTGCTAAATGGCGTTGTAAAAAAAAAAAAAAAAAACCTTAAATGTAAATTTTTGCAATGAAAAACTTTGTCTGATAATGAACTTGTTTAGCGAATTGAGAGAATATTGATGTCTAAAAGTATACCTACATCAAATTAATGTACGTGAATTATTACATTAACAATGTGGAAAGAATGAATGGTGTTTATGGTGAGTTTTTGTGTTCCCCCCCTGTGTGTATATTGTAAAAACCGAAGACGTTCAGTTAAATCAAAAACATGTGAGAAGTTGGTACTTGTTAGATATTGCAAAATTATGTAGCTTAGTTTATCAATTCATTATCAGAAGCTGTGTGTTCCCCCCCCCCCCAATACAAAATTACCATGACAATTGTCTTACTTTTTTAAAACGAAGTTTGTAAAAAATTATTTACAAAAAATAAGGCCATTATGGAGGTTACCAGTTTTGACACACTGTAAACCCTTACAAGACCCCCCCCCCCTCTTCCCTACAAAATTATTAGAAAATGATCATTTTCACACAACACACAAGAACGGATTTTATTCGGTAAAAACGTATTACAGGACTAAGTTTTTTTTAGTTATATTTAAATTATATCCGTAGATCGGGATGAGCTTTCCAATATTTTTGGAGTTCATTCCAAAAAGATCACTAATTATACGTTAACCGTTCCATCACAAGTGTCGATTTAAGCTGAACGATTATTGACATATGCTCAATCCTAAAACAATCAAATGTCCATATAAATAAACAATTCGAAAACCCACCCCCGCTCCCCTCCAAAATAATATCAAGACTCATTCTAAACTACTGACGTTCCAGAACAATTTCAACTAACCAATAAATAAATTATATTTTTCCCGCATTCGATCATCATACCAACATAACTTTGTTGTGTATTAAATAAATGTTTCTGGGCTATGCTCTTGTCTTGTTTGGTCGCGCATTCCCATTATTTATACCTGTGCGAATGCCAATGCAACAAAATAATTCTTTTTTTTCGTTTTTGTTTTTTTTTTTCGTTTTTGTTTTTATTTTTCGTGCAGCATGCAGAAAAACACAACAAAAACAAATTCATTTTGTTGTCGAACAACCTTGCCAAAGTGACAATATGCACTAAGTACATTTTAAGTACACATATCGATTGTCTTTTTTAAAAGAAAAAAATAAATAAATTATTTCTCTGCGGTAACGAAAATTGTAATTGAATAGAACAATGAGAAAGTACACGGCTGAATGTGACTAATACTAAGTAGGAAAAATGGGAAATCACCGATAAGTACAAATTAACTTTACGAGTAGGATCAACTAAAGGTCAATTCGGGGTATAGTTTATTTGTTTGTCGTTCATGTTGGAAATGTTGTATCTTCTTCTTATAAGACTACTTTATATAACTGTTTTTTATTTTTTTTTTCTATCAATAAAATGTATTCTGGAATAACGATTTGTTATTTCGATTTTGAAGTAGAATCTGTACAAATATATAAAGAATAAGATTTCTTCTTAATATTAGTTCAATAATAAAAAAAAATATCTTAAAAAACTAAGAGTAAAAAATGTTTATATGTAAGTAACTCAACCTCTATAATCGCATTCCCTTATAGTTCCTTATTTTGCATTTCTTCATATTTTAATCTAATACGTTTCAGTTGTATATTTATTTCATCAGTTGCACTTAATTTTCCATCATATAATGTTGCAATGGCCAATTTCGATGCATTATCAATATCAGAACAAATGTCCATATAGGAAAATTTATCCAAAACAATTGAATTCGATGATTGTGATGACTTAGTCTTAGATGTTTCTACAGCTCGATTGGTATTTTCAATTGTCATAAGTGTAGATGACAATTCTGGCAGAAATACATCGAAATTTGATTTTATTGATCGTTGCGAATTGATCGATTCAAAATCATTTGATTTTTCGCCATAAAAATTCAAATCTAATGAATTTATTAACGATGAACGACCGTAAATGTTGAAATTATCGAGTTTTTTTGTAGCTTTAGTTGTTGGTATTAAAAATGGAATAACTTTAAAATCGTTATTTAGCTTCTTTGTTATTGATTTGATTTTTTGAATTTTTTTAATTTTTTTAACTTCAGTTTCTGCCAAACAATATCCAGATGTTGATGGTTCATTAGGATCGCTTAATGTGAATACATTCATGTTGTGACGTCTATCGTTTCCCCTTCCTTTTATGTATTTATTTTTGTTTAAATTTTCTGTATATTTTTTAGCCATTTTTTTTGGATAATCTTTGCGTAATCGAAAAATATACCCTCCCTGTAAAAAACAAAAATGAAAAATTACAAAAAAAAATATGGGAGTAGGGCCAGAAAAAACACACTAAGTGCAAAACGAGTGCAAAACACACTAAGTGCAAAAAATCATGATTTTTTTAAAAAATTCATTTGATTGAAATTTTTATTTTCCCATTTTTTAATTAAATTATACTAAAACCAGTAAAGAAGTAAAAATTGGCTACGCCGATTATAATATACTCGTATGCGTACTTGTTTATTATTTACAACTTTGTCCGTGTCTATTTTGTCTGTACAATAAATATAATTGGGTAAATT
>JANSTT010018375.1:0-13990 GCA_026745375.1 Platyura marginata
TGGTAACAAAACGGCACAATTGTGCTAATTGGTAGATCAAGATAGATCTCGCCACAAAGAAGAAGAAGAAGAAGATTCAAACCAGACGAGCAAAGAGACTCAGTTTCAATTTCAAGAATTTCAAAAAACTATCCCGATCGCTAGTATACCAGTAGGATGATAAAAAACATCCCGTAATTAAGGAACTATACTCTCGTCTATAAATGACACTAAATTCAAAATTATAAAATGGACATTTGACATTCCTATGTATGTAGGTACAACATTAAAAAAAAAATACACAATTTCAGATAATGAACGATTTTCAAAATTGTTGAGATTACACTGATTTAAAAATTAAAAAGACTTCAGTGGATTTAAAAAATTTATAAGCAAAGTATTTTTTTTTGTTAGGTATTAAATAAGGTTAGGTATTAAATAAGGACATATTGGTAAAAGGATACCGGATAAAAGATCAATTTTCTTTAAATGGAAAGGTCATGTGACACATCAAACTAAAGGTATTTTTATGATAAAAACAGTGGCAATAAAAGTGTTTTATTCCAACATCAACTTTATGAATTATAGCTAAAAATGTGTTTACAAATTATACGCCGACAATCTATCATTTTTAAAACAATAACGGCTACAAATTTTTTCGAAACATTTTTTTTTATGACGGTCCCCATAAGTATTACAATGAAATTTAATTTTTTTTTGTATTAAACGTTGACGACCATTTGGAATATTTTTAACGTTTACCTCCTTTATATGTAAAAATCTACATGAAGGTAGGTATAATAAAATGGTGGTTATATTTTATTGTTATACCTACAATTTGACAGAGAAAATTTCTATTTAAATCTAATGTATCTGAGCCCAGAAATTAATAAATGTATATTTACCTACCCCTATTCAATTTTACATAAAAGCTACCCGATTATGTAAACCTTTTTTCATACTTATTTGTTGTTGTTGCAGATTCGTATGCATATTTTTCCCTACATAAAATAAATAAATGAATATACGAATTCCAATATCAATGTAGGTTCATTTACCTACTATTATTAAGAAAAGAAAAAAAAAACTATTTATTATTCCCTTATTCCTTTTTAAATTTTGTTCAGCAATTGTCATATAGAAATTTAATAGAAAGTGTTTTTGGTGGCCCTTTTTTTGTTATGCATTACTCTCACAATCTATCATATAAGGGAATCATTGCAAAATTGACTTGAATTTAATTATGATACGTACTGATTTATATCAATTTTTGTAATAATTACCACAAAATATTTGTTGTTTAAATTTAGTACTTTTTATTGTTGCCGGCGGAATATAAAAACAAAAATTATAAAAAATCTAATCTTTGTTTAAATACAATAAACTGTCGGTAAGAAAATCGAAAAATAATTATTATCAGAATCAGAGCCATACCTACATACATACATAGCTGGCTGCCATAAATGTATATTGAGCTCTAAAATCTAATACTGAATAGCCAAAAAACAGCCAAAAAATAGCCAGAAGAATCTAAGAATCGAATAATTTGGTACTACATATATTAACACTTTAAATGTAGCTTGGTATTTTGAACGGATTGGTTTATAAGGTTTTGTACAGCCCGCGAACAATTGTAAATATCTTCTTCTTGCCGCAGTCCTTTTGCAATCGATCTATAGTCGGCATAGCGTAAACACTGGTAACCAACAATACGGTAACCTTGAACATGGCGCCGATGGTAGCCGGCGGTACATGCGGCAGCTAACGTGTTAATGAGAATGATCAGTTGCTAGGGTATTTGGCGTCCTAGGCACATTACAACAAAAATATTTCATAAAAAGTTGAACTACCATTGGCGAAAAGTAACAATATAAAGTACTTCCGAAAATAGTTATAAAGAGTAATGTCAGTCTTTTTTGTTCAAGTTTTGATCTACACCATCTACACTATAATGATACTTGTTTAACATCGACGTACATTCACTTGTAGTACACCACCATGTTGATCATAATAAGTAAGTATATTACATATTTCAAAATATATATGAATAGTATTGCAAGAAAAAAAAACTACTTAATTTGGTTAAGACGAATTTGGATTTTTTTTGTAAAAAAGTGCAAAAACACTAAAGCGAAATACAATTTTAGCAGTCTTTCTTGTACGAAATACCTAATAAACGAGTTAACCCTTAAAACTCTCCATTTAAAATGTATTTAGCTACAATAAAAATGTTTCATATTATTATGGCGCCCAACGTGGGTCTATTTAAATGATTATAATTGAATATAATTGTATGAATATTATACGTAGGACTTTTGCACACATAAAAAGTTGAATAAACAACATTTATTATCAATACTGAGACATTTTTCGAGTAAACATTTGCCAAAAATTAGATGGGCACTAACAAAATAATATTTCAAACTACAGAGTGCATAACAAGAATCATATGCCCAATTGTTGAACTCAAACGTCATTCAAATCTGCATAAAAAATGTATCAAAATTATAAGCTGATAGGTTAAAAAATTTAACCCTTTCGTGGTTAAATTTTTTTTTTTGAATTATTAAGATTATTTTTATGGATACTATCTTCTAATTCCATCCTTATACTTACCTGAAAATTTTAAAGAAATCGGATTACCAAATCTTGAGTTTTTAGAGGTGGGAAGTACCAAAATATAATCGAAGAACCAAAATATAATCGAAAATTTCTTATTACTTACCTTATTTTAACTTTATTTAGAAATTCACGAAATTTTACACTTTTTATTTATATTTTTTTCCAAAAGTACCGTTGGCGATCTGTATTACGCGGTTAAAACTCAATATCGATAAAGCAGATAAAAATCTTATAAGACAAATGTGAACTAAATATACTTACAATAGATGGATCCAATTAGCACAATTATATTCGGCGCCCTTTTTGAATTTTGTTCATGTAAAGTTAAGTGGGAAGTATACTTCCCAGTAACCACGAAAGGGTTAAATAATATTTATTAATTATGTGATGGGCTTTTCAGTTATAAATTAATATAAAATGGTTTCAACATGAGTTTAAAGAAATTTCAGATATTCATATGGCTTATAAGTTGGCTATTAGATACCCAAATTGTGTCACAATATGTGTAATACTTGTAACTGTATCTACATATGTACAATTGTACATGTTATTGAGAGTAAAAAAATTTATGCTAAAATTATAAAGAAATTTATTACATTACTTTAGTTTCACCCATACTAAATTTGAAAGGAAACTTATCCTTGATCTTCTTTTTATTTGTATGTCAAATACAAATTTCATTCGATATGTACCCATGTAGTAAATGTTTTTCTATACATATAATATACCTATAATTAGACATTAATGTCAACAACAAAAAAATGTTTTTCATGTTGCCCACCACAATGGATTACAATAATTTCCTTGAAAATTCTTTTCTACTCGAATCGAAAAAGCCTAATGCGAAATTCTTATCACAATTTGAAAACAAAATTCGCCGTGTTTGTATATAGATATATATACATATATATATATATATATATAATATACAATGTTTATATATACATATCTACATGTATGTATATGGTATTTATATTTAGTCCATTACCTATCTGGTTTTTTTTTTTTTTCACAACAGACGCAGTTTATAAATGTACTCCGGATTTTAGGAATGATTTTTTGTGAATATACATACATACATATATGTATAGCTTTCGCACCATAATATCGAAAATGACCAACCCACATAAAAACTTAGAAGGTAAAAGTCTTGACTCCCTTTTTTTAACTTTTTTGTCGTTAGTCAAATCTTGACATATAAAAGAGAAACTTATCGCAAAATAGCCAAACTTTTACAATCGCTATTTTCACCCATGTACTTTTGTATATAATGATATAGATGGTTTGTGTCCTGTTAAAACCACAAACAGCAAAAAAACTTTATATCATATCACTCAATCTGTTACCATAGTTGAATGGGGATATTGAGAATTCTATCATTTCTGTTGGGACATTTTGATGTAAAAATTGTGTATACTGTTGCGTAGTGATTTGGGGCACACCACATAAAAAATACTATTAGAATTTACTTTTTATTTTACAGATTGTCTACAGACTTTACCTAAATTGTCAAACATTTCATTTTCATTATATGTAAGACAACAAATGGATTTTTTTGTATCTAAATCTAAATAAAGTATTCTCCTCCCAAAGAAATTTTCGTATCCAAAAATTATGGATGAGCAACTAAGTTTAACTATAGATTTGCTAAATTCACTGATTTTTATATTTAACCGAACCGAACCGGACCACTATGGTTATAACTTTTTATGTGAAATTGAGGAGTTATTTTTAGTTATGGTTGCAAGGTGCGGAACGCATAAATTTTACATAACATAACATTTTCTCCTTAAGTAGTCGGATGACATTAATGAGACAAAAAAATTTTAACCAAATAACTGAAAACAAATTTTGGAAGCTCGGTTTAAAACTTTACAAAAAAAAAATTTAGACCAATATTAATAATACCTAGATAAAATATTGTGCAGGAGACCATGTTAAAAATAATAGGTCAAGCTTAAAATTGCGACGACATTTTATCACCCGACCAACACTTTTTGCTTACATATTTAAATTCTTGCTTGTCCAAGAAATAAGAATCCAGAACCTTTTCTATGGGGACTAAAATTAATTGTTAACTCTTTACTGAATCGCCATTTTCCAAAATAGTAAAAACGTTCAAGACGAAAATTTCAAATATCCCCACAGTAATAGAAAATTCTTTGCTATTTTGTGAAGCATCCTTTACGACATAGCAGAATTGCAAATCAAACGACCACCCTCACTTAAGCTTATATTCCCAAAGAAAAAAGTTGATTCGAATTCACCCCTGTCCTATAAAGAATATTATATATATATGGTAAAAAACTAACCGTCCAACCCCTACGGACTTTTGGTTGAAATAACTTATCATTCTGGATAAAGAAGAGTCATGATTTATAGCGGACACAACTGACAGAACAAGAGAATCAAACTATATAATGCCAAAATTTATTCGTACTACTTGAGGACCTCCCCAACTGCACGCAACGTATCAATTCTAATGTAGTTTGCCGCAAACAGCCAAAAAATGACAAAAAACGAGAATGGTGGTGATAATAATGGTTTATTGCATATTAAATCCATTTGAAGGGATAATGTATGCTGGCCACGTTTTTCTTCCACCTATTCATTATGTTCCGTTTGTGCAGTTTCAGGAGAAAAAAAAATTCGTTTTGAAGTCAATACCGGGTTGGTGAAAATGTTCAACAATATTGTAAGCTATTTTTAGCAGGCAGTAGTTAATTTTTTATCATAATTTTTGGCTTAAAATTAAAATAGTTTTTAAGGATTAAATGGTGGTGATACAAAATTTCCCTGTAATTTTTGGTTTTTTTGTATAAATAAATAATAAATGTTTTTAGTAGGTAAAGTTCTTAAAGTTAAGATGTCTCAACCTCCCGACTTCAAGAGTACAGGTGTACCTATAACTTTTTCCTTTATAGAAACCATTTTTTTTCTACCTACCGAATTTGACTTTAAAAAACGGGTATTATAACTTGAATCCTTGGATTTTTTTTATATTAAAAAAATCTATTTTCTACGAAAATAGATCAATACTTATGTAAGATCTGTCAATACTTAAATGGTTTTCTGATAAATATTCGAGTTAAAAAGTAAAAGTAAAAACATAAAGTAGTTCGGATCATTTTGTAACCAACATGTTAAAATAACCGAAGAATTTTATAAGCAAAAAATACCAATACTCCTTTAATACTCTAATTATCCTTTTTAAATATACTTACACTTAGGGAGTTTTACAATACATAAATATTAAAATATTAAATTTTATTTTGCCTAAATACGTAATATTTTAACAGGTTTGAGCAGATTTACTGATATCTTCTTGTAATGTGTGCGAATTAACTAATTAATTATCTAGGAAATAGTTTGTCACATTTCGTCACAAAATTATTAATATTAATAATAAAAAATTAGATTTAAATTGTTGATAAATTAGGTTTATTAGGAAGATGCACACACAATCTTTAAGTAATTATTATTTAATCATTGTGTAATTTGTGTGGACGTATAGGCGTAAAATACATACAGGATTATCGTATCTTATTACATAATCACTCCCATTATAACTTAAAATTCATATATTAATAAATATCACTATGTACAATTTACATATATATTATGTACATGCAATTAAATGGTTGGTTCCATATAAAATAATAAATGTCCATGAAGCACAAAATGTAAAAAAAGAAAACTCTTACCTCACGTATGTATGTATGTATGTATATATTGTAACGACTATACCTACGTGTACATAAAGTTTGATATGTAAATTTCGACTGAAAATAAAATGCGAGAACTCCACCCATATGTGATGTCTCATCCAATAAGATTGTACTTGAGCACTCAGCATTAGCATTTTAGACCTAAAAAAGTTATTTGGGGTTACTCAAAAAAGAATAATAAAAAAAGAGTAAAAACAAGAGGGTTGCCAAAGAAGAAAAAAAAAAAGAAAAGGAAAAGCGCGTTGTATTGCGTACATGATTATATTTATAGCGTACACACGACTACACACACGATCCTCTTCTTGACTTATTTTTATGAATGTTTTTAAGACAAAAAAAAAGAATTATTATTTTCCTATATGGCAGCATACCAGCAATGGTATCATATGCATTATATATTAGGCCATTTAAAATTGTTTTTTTTTTGTCAAGGGATTTAAATATACATAATACAGAAATCATTTTATTTATATTTTTTGATATTTTTTCCTGATGTTAAAAAAGAAAAAAAATAGAAAAAAACAAGGAAAAACGTGTGCACACATTTATATAGGAAAAACGGAAACGCAATGGCTTGAAATGAAGCAACAACCAGACATAATGTTATTTTTTTGTAAATTGAACATTAAAAGAGATTTATTATTGTTTCCTAACAAATTCTTCTTCAGCTATGCCTATTAAATAGATATAAATTAAATGGATTAATGCCTGCGACTTGTCGCGTGACATTTAGCTATTTCATTGAATCCGTTGCTTTTTCGGTCTATGCGGTCCTATACTACTTATAACGTACCAATACGTATAGCCGTATACGTATTATAATGTAACGAACGGCTACACAATCGCCTAGCTAGTATGTATCACCATATTAGAGAACACTGCCTGTTGGTTATCATGATTGCGACTTATACGGTTTTGTTTCTAGTTATGTTCGGTATTTATTGTTATTATTATCATTTGTCAAGTGGCATGGCATTACCTGGCACTGTTATGTGATAATATACTATATTGCCTTGGAATAATGTACGAAAAGTATTACGAAAAAGAGTTTAATGTATAAATAAATAAAATGAAATTTTTAGGGTGAATTCTATTCTTACCTCTGTATATTGTGAATATATTATTTGTTGAATTACTGCTCTATTTCTTATTGTGGTTATTAATGTCAAAAAGGTTAACACCAGCGATTAGAAACGTCTCTAAATTTCCAAGGTCTTGCTTTTGTTAATAAACAGTACATTCATATAATAGGTATAGTTTACTAATAACTTATTTTTCATATAATAGTTGGAAAATTAGGGCACCAGTAAATGAAAAATAACGTAACTTCTAACTTATACTTTAAAATTTGGCTTTACAAAAAACCATTAATTAGGAAATGATTAAAAACGCTAGAAATAACATAAAATTGATTATAGGGCCATAACGGCAGGTCGTGGAACTTTTTGGTCTATAAATAAAATCTTAATTTTTGTATTCTCTGTAATTGTTGTTATATTCATTTTTTCTACATTCCGACTATCTTTTGAGTAAACGAATATCAACATTGGATGCACACTGTACCACAGCCTCCCCTATTTTTTGTTCGATTTGCTCTTAAAACAATACAGATCTTACATCTAGGATTACATAATAAACTGTCAAAGTTTCAGCTTTCTTGTTTCAGCCACAGGACGGACAGACGGAGATGAAAAGTATATAGAAAGTATTAAAAGAAGCAGAAGAGATTCTCTCTTTAATATATTTTGTGTTGAAAGCGGAATGAGCAGCATTTTTAAAATGTTGATTTTTACATTTGTACATATTTTTAGGCAACTTTTTGTTTGGCGGTTAACGTTAAGTATATTTTTATTGTTTAAATAAGTTTTTAAATTATACTATCAACTGTGCAACGAATTTTCAATATCACAAAATGTAAAACAAAAGTAAACCCAAAAGGTATGTAGGTTTCTTTTCATCATCATAAATGAAATGTTATGTAATGTAATACTATTTACATCAAACTATTGAACAGCACATCTCAAGCTCAATGGGCCTATTGTGTTCATATTGTTGTTCATATTTCGTCAATATTATCATTAATTACATATATAAGTGTAAGCAACCCTTATACATATTTTCCCTTTTTTTTACTATGTCGTTTATTGAAGGGTTAACATTCGACCATAACCTTTATTACACGCTCATGATAACCTCTGTGGGATATCTTTGTGTTGTTTCCATAGCAATAATTAGAAGGGTTTGAAATCCATAAGCATGGCACCCAATGGCCGTTTCATACCCTTAAAATGATAAACCACTCATTTCTAACTAACCCTTTTTATATTTCGATATGTAATAGCCCTATATATAAGAGTTATTTATGTGAATTACTTTATGTACTTTGGAAATACATATGTAGTGTATATACGATGGAGTATAATTATGTAAGGATATAAGTAGTGATTAGTGATATGTATTTATTATGAATTAAGGGAAATTGGAGGCTATTTGCATAAATACATTAATAGTTCTCTGTTGAAGGCTCTGTTGATTACTGTTTTATGATTGGATGTAAAATTAACCACTATAAAGGAGAAATAATTGGCTACGCCGATTATAATATATCTGTATGAGTACTTGTTTATTATCTACTTCTACTCTATGAATTTGTCCGTCGTCCGTGTCTATTTTTTATGTACAACAAATATATATTAACACTAAAAAGGCGAAAATTCGGAACTACCTAGAAAGACGAAAAGTGGTCAAATTGACCACTTTTTCTTTTGTAGAGAAATAATTGTTGTTTTATCGAAATAAAGCGTTGCGTGTATAGGCCCTAATAAAAATATTAAAAAGGCCCTAATAAAAATATTAAGAGTAAAACAAATTGAAATAATAGGGAAGACTGGGTAAAATGTACAAAAATGTTATTAAATGGAATAAATTTCCAGATATAAACAACAACGACTCGTGAGAATTATTGAGTACATCATCATTAGACTATTTATAAAAAAACACAATTTTGAACTTTATTCTTAATTAATAGTAAGGATATGGTTTTGAATTTAGTGGATTGAGTGGTTGCCCTTAGAGCGGGAGGTCCCGGGTTCAAGTCGGACAGGATTTGAAGCCAGACAAAGTTTTTCTCTGGTGTGTTGACTTTAATCTGTGACCGGGCCCGGGTGGTTGAATTGCACTTAAAAAAAGTCAAGAAATTGCATTATCTCAGAGTGATAGTGATTAAACGGTGTCAGGTGAAATGGCGAGCATTTGTATGGTTTCCAGGAGTAACACCGCAAGTGCTGAATTTCCACACACACACACAAAGAAGATGCCGTCATATCAATTAGATACATGTATATTCAGTGGTAACCAAACGGCAGAATTGTGCTAATTGGTAGATCAAGATAGGTCTCGCCACGAAAAAGAAGAAGAAGAAGATGGTTTTGAATCATTGTATTTTTTTATTATTTTAAATTTCCAGCATTTTCTGCCTAATATAATTTTTTGAAAAAAATCAACCCTTTAAGGCCCATACATTTTGAACAACTACTATTCGTACCTAAATCATTTACTTTTCCTCAAAATCTATACAGAATACAAAAAAAAACGAATATTATAGAGAATAAATAAAAACAGCAATAATAGATAAGAACAAAGTCGTAGATAATAAATAATAAGTACCCGTATGGGTATATTATAATCGGCGTAGCCTATTATTTCTTCTTTAACCACTATATAAAATTATAATTATAAAATTTTATAAAATATGAGAATCTATGTATGTGCATGCGGTCTGGTTGAATTCTCCTATTAATATTCTTCAAAATAACAGTTGGTCTATTTTCACATAATATTTGTGGTTATTTAAATAAAATATATTAATGTTGAAATACAAATACCTATATAAAATAATAGTTACCTATCCTATACCTAAATGAGAAGAGGTTAAAACAGTACCTACCATCTAAATAACAAAATTATGTTTAAATAAAAGGGGTGAAATATGATCAATTCCTAGAAAGGGTTCTCTGAAAAATAATATTATTCGGTCAACCATTTAATAATAAATGATTGTTTGTATTTCCAAATATTTGTTTTATCAATAATAACTAATTCCCATTCACAGTCTCCATCAGTAAATATTTAAAATGTTGTTTTACTCTAATAGTAATATTGTCATTTGTTCAGTCATCCAAAAATGTAATATTAAATTGTGTTGTAGTTGGTAGTTTTCTTCAGTGGTCAAACTTTTCTCTGAAAATATCATTTTTGTAGTTTCTTTCTTTAAACGCAAATACTTTTATTTTATTGCTCAAATTATATTTTTATAAATGTAACAACGTAGATATTGCGACTACACATTGCTTTGCATGTAAATCAATGCTTGACCTTGTTCTAACTCCGATGAGGTAAACATTAAATTTTATGCCTTTAACATCATTATGCTAACGAAAATTGCATCACTAAAATAATTTCGCATTTATGAGCATACCTAATGATCCCAAAAATTTGCAAAAACATTTTTCTATCTTTTCCATAGATATGACATCACAAAAATATATTTCCCAGAATTCGTCTACGAGCCACCTTATAGTTATTTGCAATTAAAATTACACATACACCGAACCGATTCCAACAATAAGTTATGAACCAGATTTTGTCAAGACATATTGTTAAAAAGTAGTACGACTTAGGTCAATTGACTCTATATCTGCAATTTTAACGATGCAACAAGGACCGTAAAAAATATCATAAAAGCCCTTCATTTAGTAGGTAGGTACCTAATTGCTCTAGTTTGGTAGTTTGTCCGCAATTTTGTTGCGGCTGTCTTTTTGGTAGGTTTTTTTTTCTTACTTTTTGGGTTTTTTACAATGTTTTTTTTTTTCCTTTTCTTGATGACTTTTCGAAGAACCGAAGGACATATCGTAATGATTTTTTAAGGGGTTTTCTGTACGTCCCTTATTTGTGTATAATCTTTGCTTTAGGAAAGATAAACATTTGTCACCGTTTTATGCACAGGGTAGAGATAATTATAGAGCAGACTATTTTAAGTGTACTTTTAGGAAGTTAATAAATTAATTACTATTAAAATATATATCGATAAGAGAAGAAATGGAAATAATCATATTTTCATTTTATATAAAAATCCAAAAAAAAATTACAAAATTCACAATATTTTTTTCTCTGTTTTGTGTGTTTCAAAAAGAATTTTGAGTGTTAAATTTGTCATTACCAGGGTCCGTGCAAATCGAGGTATCCCTCGTATTTTTAAAATAGACATTTACTTTAATTTTATTATAACTAGTAGTTTATTAAGATTGATCATTTCTTGGGAACAATAAAAATGTTTCTATGAAAAACTGTATTTTTAAAAATGTTAACTCTCCGAAAAATTCCTCTAATGGCTTTTAATAATTTCAATTTTGCAATGTTATGATATCTAAGCAATTTGATATCTAAGGGATTCCCGATTTTATTATTGTTTATAACTAATATCCGTGAGGTATTACAACGCATTCTACAAAATCCTTAATTATTATTCACAAACAAAGATACACATTGCTGTGAGTTCATTACATGTTTCATTACCTATTTTGTTAATTACGCATACGCCATAAAAGTAAACGATGATTATGCAAAAACTACTTGAAAGATTTGATTTATTTTAAATAGCAGAACATTTGAGTATTATTTTTACTAAAAATTTTAAAATCACCACATTAAAAAACTATTTTATAGAACTTTCAATCCAACTTTTGAGTTTTTAGATCCATTTGAAAGGTGCGAAAGTGTCTAACAAAAATTGTTACATACAGACTTCACCCGAAAAAGGGGCCTTTTATTCAAATATTCAAATAGAGCTGTTTATTCGAGAAAAAAAAAAAATTTGTTTGGTCAATAGACATTAACAAATGTCACCTGATTGCACATAAAAAGTTTAAAGCAATTCTTAATCACTTCATCTCACCACTTTTAAGTCGTTTATCAAAATATTTTTCTAAATTTTTTTTATAGAGTTTATATATGAGAAAATGTTAAATGCCTATGCCTTTTATTCGAAAAACTATTTTAATTTTCAATATTATGATTTCTTTTGCCCTCTCTCAATAGAGAAAAACATATAAAAAGTAAAATGTTAGAAAATAATTAAAAAGTTGCAATGAAAATTCTGTAATTTCATTTTATTTATAATTGTCGTTTACTTTTGCGGAATCTGTGTGCGATACCCTAACACTCACCCTGTATATACCTACCCAATATAAGATATGTCAGATATTTCAAAAAGTTATTTGGTATTAATAAACCCTTTTCTACTCGTCAATTTGGAAGCTTAGAAAGGTTATAAAAAATTTTTTACTTAAGTAATTGGATTTGTAAATAATCATAGAACCATGAAAAAATAATACCAATTGCTTTAAAGTCTCGTGCGAAATTGACTCTTTTTTTACTTATTTACTAAATACAATTTAATAAGTATACCTAGTAGATAGGTTACAAAAAGACTGGACCACCTAGAATTGTTATTAAATATTACAACACAATAGAAAATAAAACTGACATTTAATTTTCTTTTCTTTTTTTTTGGCAAGGCTTTCAGAAAATATTTTTTTAGCATTTAAATGAGACGGTATCTATATAATAGTAGTGCATTCATATGTAGAGAAAAAATTTCTCGAATAACTTGCAAAGAGCATATTTGAACAAGTGGTTCGCAAACAAGTTCGTCGACATAATATTGTCGAAACCCTAGTCGCATCTAATAGTATTATATATTTTATGGTCTTTTCGAATACATTGGTCGACGATATATTCGACGTTCCATACCTATATAAATGTAATAATATACGGTAATCGTAGTAGTTATGAAGATTTGTTTTATACAAACCAAATAAAAATGAAAAGAAAAAATAAGAATGTGTGTATTAACCCATTATCTACCGCAAAATAAAAAGTATACGCCTTACGAAAACTAAATGTGTTTTTAGGGTAATTGGAATCTAAAAAATTCAAATTTTATGTCAGAATTTTTTTTTTAAAAAACTTATACTATCTACATGTAAAGGTTTTTTTCTCCCACTTACCGAAGGAGGATGAAAAAGGGGTGTAAATCTAAAATATATTTCTGATAGCCAAAAGACCAAACTATATTACAATAACAATTTTTACTGTTAAATCTGTGTAAATAAAAAATTTCAAAATAAATATATGTACTTCACTGTTCGGAAAATCGAACAGTCGGTAGATAATGGGTTAATTAACAATAAGGGTTTCTAAATAATAAATTTAAACCGAAAATAATTAAAAATTACTGTGTTTTCTAAATAAATAACTAGCCTACTAAAGACAAGAGTTTCCGCAACTTGATGTCTTGATTAATTTTAAGAATACTTAAGCAATTTTGTTTTTAAAATGGCTGCCCTTTATGTTCTCATTACAATTATTCTACTCGATAACACCCTACCATTATATACCGCTATCGAGTATAATAATCTATTGAAATCAATATTGTTTTATTATTAAGTATTATTATAGGATAATTATAGAAAAATATAAAATAGATTGAGAGAGTGATGTTGAGTATCAATTGAGTTACAGTGAATAAATCTGTGGTCTCAAGCTAAAACAACTTAAGTGGACTTAGGGGTAAATTGAGTTTTACATACAGCTGATTTAGA
>JANSTT010018376.1:0-13988 GCA_026745375.1 Platyura marginata
ACACCTTGCTATGATTATTTAAACGGACAAAATTTAAATTTGAATTCGTTCACTTTTATTTCCACACCACCTGTACATGTATCCCAGGTGAGTGGTCCCACATAGGTGAATATATTTTTGTCAGATAGAGGGCACCTAAGGCTATTAGCGATTAAGGGGGTTTTCCGATTTTCCAGTCCCCTCCATATTCGTGAAATTTATCCAATTATCTAAACTTTCTGACTTTTGACCCGCTAATTACCCCTCAAGGCATGATACTATATGACCCCCAAATTATTTTTAAGCAGACTTATCCTTTATCTACCTGTCAATAGGTGTTAATGGATTAAGTAATTGCAAATGGTAATAAATAATAATGAGAAAATAACCTTTGCAGTGTTTTATTTGTATTATAGTAAATTGTAGATCCCCACTCCCTGCAATTGTTTCTATCTAAACACATTATCGATAGGGCGTACTTAAAAGAAGTTACTTATTAGTTATTTTATTGGACATTTACTCATGAAAGAATTAATTTTGATTAAATGTCTACAATAATCCAAATTTCTTTTCTTTTTAGGGCCCATCATCATAAAATGTGCTATACAGACAGAAATATTATATATGTAGATGTATTGACAAATATTTCGTAAAGGATATCATTTTGGTATGTATTATTACACCATCCCGGTGTCAATAAAAAAAAACAATTTATTATGATTCTTATTTATTATTAACTATAAAACATTTAATATTTTGGTTGTGGTGGCGTGAACGATTCCTCATATGCTTAAATGTATAATAAACATGCATTTTGCAGTGCATAAAATGACTTTGGAGTTGCTAAGCATTTTGTTAATAATCCCATATTTATGAATCGTAAAATTAATAAATATTAAATGTTTTTTTAAATTTTATTGGATGCTCTTAAAAAATTACCAATACAAAATGTGCAACAATGTTTGATTTTATTATATGCCAATTAATATCTCGTTACTCTTACTTTACAATAATTTTCGCACCTGTAGTTGCATTTGAATTAATTTAATGATTTATTCGTACACTTCGTGTACCGAAACTGTTCGTTTTTTATGATTTGTGTTCTTTTTTATGATTTGTTTTCATTTTTTTTTATTTGTGGGCTAACATAATTTAGGGTGCATCCAAAGCTCTCGATTATAAATTATGTGCGGTATGCTCCTTTAACCCTAAAGCGCAAAACTTTTTTTGTACCCCAAACGAAATGTGAGTCCAATGGAATTTTGGATATATATATAATTTCTGTGTTTGGACCGTTTCTTTTAAAAAAATTCAATTTTATTTAGGTAAACGGGTTCAAGCTTAAAAGACATAATTTTGAGCTATCTTAAATGATATGAATTTGAAAAATTATAATTTTTAATTATTTAAAATTTGCAGCATTTTTTGCCAAATAAAATTTTTAAAAAAAGTTAACCCTTTAAGGCCCATACATTTTGAACAAGAAAGGGTTAACTAAAATTTTTCTAAAATCTAGTTACCTTTCTCACAATTTAATTGTAAATTTAAATTTTTAGAAAACGTTAATCCTTTATAGCCCAAACGGTGTCTTTAAAGGGTTAACTTTTAAAAATACGTTAAAGCTATTGTACTAGTTAATGCACAATTTACTTGAATTTTAATATCCGCATTATAGCTCAGTTTTCAAAATTGTTACAAAAAAAGCAAGTAATTTATAGACACCAATTAGGTGGATATTTAACTAATACATGTATAATTTTTCCATCCTTTTCAACCATTGGGGGAAGTATTTAATTAATGTTTACAAAAATTCCATTTTTTACTAAACAAATTGATAGTAATCAGCTTCTAATTTAATTAATATAATTTATTTTCATTTTTATATTTTCATTTGTTTTTTCATTGGTTCATATTAACTTATTTTTAATTTATTAAATTATTTAATTAATATACGGAATGATTTCTTTCTTTACATCTTTAGAGAATTCGTAGCTGGTCTAAACAAATTTCTATTCGAAACTACAAGCTGTATTTAAGCTTAAATAGAGCTTATTATTCTGTATATACGAGAAATTCATGAATGGCGTCTCCACTTTCGATGGTGCTTTGACGTTAAGTTTATTCCAATATTTTTTATAAAAAGGAAATAAACCCAAATGGAAAATATTTTCCTACTCAGGTTTGAGTATTGAATTAAATTGGTTTTAAAATGTACTTTTAAATAGAATTTCAATTTAAATTATAATTCATTTCGACGTGTAAACAGGGCACGGTTCATTCAAGAAAGTTCGCCACATTCGTGTTGAGTATATTAAATGGTATGGCGGTAAAATGTGACAAACTTTTTTGAATGAAGCTTACTTATTATTTATCATTTTCACTTGTCACTTTCTTCTTTCTTATAGTAATAACAAATAGCAGATATCTTTACACAAAATACATTGATTTTTTTCGGAACGGCTAGAAATAATCTATTTCCGTTGAAAATTTCGTTTTAAAAAAAACGTTTTATAATATTTTGTCTATATAGCGGAATTAAAGTACACAAAATAAATAACCAAAAAAAAAAACAAAAAAATTGTATAGTATTTTAGTTGTTTTGCCAAATATTTTGTCCTGGTTGAAGGGTTTCCATTTAAGAAAAACGATGTTGTAAACTTTTTGTAATACAAGGAAAGGAAGCTACGATCTAAGAATTACGTGACGTGTTTTTGTATTTAATGATTTTATCTGGGTAGGTATTATTATTTATCTATGTCATAAAGCTTTCGTTGTGATGCTTAAAAGCTCGTTAAAATAGAAAATATTTTAACTCCTGGGTGGTTATGTACATATACATACATATATCGTATATATATGTGATATATCTCATTTTACTCACTAGACTTTTTCATATTCTATGGAAAAATCTACTAAGACCGTATCATTAATTAAGGGGGAACAAATTTTATGGATCTATTACGAAAAATTGCCAATAAAATGTTAATACGAGTTGGTGTAGCATTTTAGTTACAAGTTACAACAAGAGGTAATTTTCTTATAATAGAAATGTACCTACGTAATGAAAGCATAAAGTAGGCAGGTCGGTATTATATTTTATCGCCTTAGATATACATAAAACTGACAAAAATAACGTTAAATTCATATTTTTATTCAAATTACACTCTTAACTTAAAAAATGTCGTATCAATGTCCACTTTTTCTTCTTTTTTTTGGGGGAAAAAAAAATGAAATCTAATTTTCATTTTTATTTTATTATTCTGAATTTATGTTACGTTACGAAAAAAAAAAAATCTAATATTCCAACGAATAATTTTATACTACACTGGAGTCATGAGAACTCGAAAGTCTGGTTATGATTCCTAGAATAAAATTACATTTTAATGAACATTGTTCCAGAGAATATGGCATTTACAAAAGTGGCTTTTACATATAACAAAAAAAAATGTTTTTTACCTCCTATTCCCTCAAATTTTCACATGTACCTATACATAGACATATACCATACATAAATATTTAAAATTTTACCATCATTCAACAAAAAGTTTTTATATATATTTTGACGTATACCTACTCAAAGAAATTATTACAATGTGCCATAAAGAAATTGAATTATTTAGACTTAACATTAATTTGTGTTATAAAACAAAAATCAACTTTGATGGATCTTTGTTAATTAAACATAAAAGTTTTAAAATATCCAGCAAATTTTTGAAAAAAAAAAAATATTGAAAATCCAAAAATTAAGGGGACAATTTAATAATTTAGCTAATTAGTCTGTCGTCGAAAGCTCTTCAATTTGACTCTAATTCATTACTCTATAGTCTATAATATAGTATTTACAAATAAATAAGTAATTGAGTATGTGTACACCTATAGACAAAAAAACATGTTGGTAGTAATCCATATGTACATATAATGAATGTCGTTCATTATAAAATTAATGGGAAAATATGTACAAGTATATGTATAGGTATACATAGCGATTTCAGTAATTAAATTCAAGTAGATCTGTTTTTAATTAAAACTTTGAGTTTGATTTTTTTTAATTACATTTACTATACTTTACTATGTTCTATACTTAAACACACAAACATTAAACTTTTTAATGTGCGCCCGCATGTAAAGGTAATTAACCCTTATGTGGACGGCAAGGTACAAATGTACCTATAGTGACTTTAAACGTATATATCTCTGTTATTTATTTTAGTAATGATCTAAAATTTCAGGATAGCTATCGGATCGCAAAAAAAAAACGATTTGCTACTATATTTTGTCTTCTATATTGCCTGCTTAAGGCAAGTTCAAAAAATAAAAACCTTTAACCTTTTCGCTGGGCCTGACGCATATAGTATTCGCATGACATGCTGTAAACCTAGATGAATATATTCGGACATATAAAGGGTAATTAACAGGTTATTTAGCAAATATTATTTATTTAAGGTACTGCCACTCAGAGCGCGGTTTGACACACAGAAAGCGGTCTACCGCGATTGGCCGGAGATTAAAACGATGACACACATTGTAAAAAAATATGTTTTTTACATACCTTCGTAATAAACAGGAAACAACTATAATAACAAAAACTGAAGAAATTACATAACCTATTCTTGCAACGACATCTATTAGGCCGAAAATTTGTCAATTTTATTACTAATGTCAAAAATAAATGGATATTTTCTCACATTATCTATCAAAATTTTATTCAATTCGACCAAAATTGCAATCACAATAACAACATTTTTGACAGACCGCCGCTGGCAAAAAATATTTTATATTTCAATACATTCGAAATTCTGACCACGGTTGTCTCATCTTGAACGCCGTGGGAGACAGCGCTCTGTGTGCCCGACTGCATATATATATATATATATATATATATATATGTACTATAAGAGAACGCCTTGCAGCGCTGTAAAAAAATGACAGATCGCGGCGGGCAGACCGCGCTCTGTGTGGCAGTACCTTTAGGCTTACTTAGTCGTGAGACAAATTTTGAAAAAGAAAGAGCTAAAAAAAATTTTCGCATTCACTGCTCCAAACAAGTATATTCGCTAATCTTAAAAAATACCACACTGCAATCGGTAAATTAACTGCGCACATATACCACAAAAAATATTTTTAATTGCGCAGCGAAAACGTTAAGAGACTGGCAGAATGTACCTACATATATGAAGTTTCTACGTACATTAATGTTTTATTAGGATTGGTATATTTTTTCATAATTTCATTATAAGGTGACATAGGATGGGGGATGATGATGTTCGTGCTGCTGATGTAATCATTTTCTTATGATTATTTGGCGAATTTTTGAAAAATTGGTTTTGTCTGCATAGCTGCTTCTTTGCCTGAGATCTCGTATTTACACATGTGGCAGACATAATTATTCGTAAAGTCATTTACAAAATCGGTCTCTAACTCACAATTACCATCTAGATGTCATTTACATTTGTACCTATGTCGTGCTGATGAGAGTTAACAATATTTTTCATTTGACTAACATTTCTAAATTAGACAACATCATTTTTCAATTTTTAACTAGAAATTTCCTATTCCTATTCATGTTCATTTTCCTTTCCATTCCTCCTTTCCCGTTCTTTTACATTGTCTATTGCCATTCCTTTTTTCAGGCTTTTTCCCATTCGTTTTCTTCTTTTTTTGTTAAAGAAAGGCGATGTATTTTTAGTGCTATTTCTTGGAATTTAATTTGATCTGGTGAGGTTGAATTTTTTATTTAAACATTTTGAATGAAAACTATGTACGATAATTTTAAATTTTTTTCTTTCTTATCTGTAACAATCGATTATATACCTCGTCACTGCGCTTGTATAAATTTAGAAATAAAAATGGACGATGACATTATTTAGCGAACATCAATCATCCGATAATTTTTCACGATTTTAATCCTTAATCCGTTTTAATATAAAAAAGTGGCAGAAAGTTTTATTTCACCAATTTATTTAACTGTTTGTTTAAATGACCCTTAAAACTGGTATACAAACATTAGTATAAGGGTAAGGTAGGAGAATAAAACGTTAAGCACAAACATTAACAATAAGGAATTATATTCTAAAAATATTCGAAATTTCAAGCCCAGAGTATTAACGAATGATTAATCTCATGGTTAGGTTAAGTAAATATTACAATGAAAATATACAATTACTAATGTGTATAATCAGTAAAATGTAATTCGATATTGTTAAATACGATATTTTGGATTTTTTTATTATTTTTTTTTTCATTAAATAAATATTTGTTTGTTTATTCGCGTATAATCATCATTAATATCTTGTTTTATAGATTTTTCACTGTTTGAAAGTGGAACAAAATTATATTACATTAGTATATACAACAAAATCATAAATTTGTGCCGTACGATGGACGCTATTGTGAAGTATGAGACTTTTGTAATATATTTTATTATAACTAAAACAATTTCGTACCCATGACGACCGGTGTAGAGGCAGTAAATAAATATTTTCGCTCTCGTGTTTTTTTTTTGTTTTTATTAAAATTAATTCTAATTAAATTCTTATTAGATTTAGTTATTATAATCGGAACATCAGTATTGAATGTTTCCCACATCGAAATTGCACTGCATCAAATATTTCTTGTATCGAAGTGCACCTCGTGCAATTATAAAATACGGTATTCTACAAGTGTTGTAGGCTGCTACAATACGGTTTCGTTCTTACACGATAAGAATATTGAGGAAACCACTGTATGTATGTACAGGTAGTCCTCGACTTACGACGGTTTGTACTTTTTAATTTTTTTTTTTAATATAATTTTTTAATAAATCCGAAAAAAGTAAGTACGTATTTTTGGTTCTTCAATATTTTAAGAGACCCGAATTTATTTACCTAAAATTTAGGAGACCTGAATATATTTAAATAAATGAAAATTAACTAATAAATATTGATAAATATTCCAATAGACCATTAGTAATAATTTTTGAAGAAAAAAATTAGAATAAAGTGCTCAAAAATGGTCAATTCCATGAAAAGTTCACATTTTTTTGATTTAATGATAACTTTCGAGGCATTGTAAGGGTGTGCTAGAGGCGTCAAGCCCATATGTATGATACATCAATTTCTTTGTTGGATAGTCTTCTACAAGTCTTATCAGTTTAATGAATAGAAGAACTAGAAAATAGAAATGTAGTTCGATCTTAATTTTGGTTATATATTGACTGCACAGCTGTAGAAGGGAGTTTTTGCCATGTATTTTTGAACCAGGTTATTGTACATATTGTATGTGGTTTACACTTCCGATTATACTTAAGTTGGATTTTATAATTTTTTGTCTAGGAATCTATCTCGGTCGTAAGTCGAGGACTACCTGTATACATACAGTGGCAGTCATAAAATAAGGGACAATGATTTAGAAATGAAATATAGGTAGATTTTGAACATCCCCTAAATTTTGTTTCTTTTGCCATCTATTAAATAAAACTTGTATTTATGTCTATTATTTAAAAACGTAAACAGAAACAACTTCACACTTACAGTTTTCTTGTTATTCCCCAAAGTTCATGTGGACTGCCAAATACAAGCAGTCAAATAATAAAGGACATTGAAGTTTTTGTTCATTCTTGTTAATAAAAGTTTTGGTAAGATAATAATTTATATTTTTTTTATGAAAGTAAGTCCTGTCGTAATGAAATTGTGTAGAAATTTAAGTAAACAACTGAATATTTTAGTTAAAATGGGTCATGGAGCGGATTGTTCCCCTCATGAACAAAGGATTATAAAAAAACTCAGAGATCATGGAAAATCTTACCGGCAAATTGCTGAAATTGTTGGCTGCTCAAAAAATATGGTTGCCTACGCAATTAAAGGTAACAAATCAACTAAAAAACGTGGTCAAAAAAGAAAAGCCACTGTTCAAACTGATCGCAGAATTTTAAAGTTAATTAAAAAGGATCCATTTAAGACATCCGTGCAGGTGCAATCAAAATTAAATTTAAATGTAAGTTTGAGCACAATCAGAAGAAGGCTTGTTGAATCAAATCTGCACGGAAGATCTGCAAGACGAGTTCCGCACCTTAGTGCTAAAAATATTAAAGATAGATTGATTTTTGCGAAAACGCATTCTGAGTGGAGTGGTGAACTAAGAATAAAAAAATGGCACAATCAAAGATTAACTTATTTGGTTCTGACGGCAGGCAATACGTGAGACGACCACCAAATAAAGAATTCCAACCACAATATACTAAAAAAACAATTAAGCTCGGTGGAGGAAATATGTACTGTCCCTTATTTTATGACTGCCACTGTATATCGATGGCTTATATACAATACCCGCTAACTCATTTTTACCGATTTTTTTTATTGCATAAAATTGATGTTTATGCAACCCTGGTAAAATATTACAGAAAGTTGTTTTAAAAATTTCATTTTTTTTTGCAATGTGTGACCATCCGCTTAAATTGTACGCTATACAAAACAACTTTAGTTTTTACTGTCTAATAAAAGTACATAAAAATGAGTTAGTGGGTATTGTATATAAGCCATCGATATGTATGTACTTCAGTGATAGACATATTTGATTATGTCCGTAAGAAAGTGTACCTATTGAGCTTTACACTTCAAGGCCAAACAATAAAAATACACAGAACAACATTTTACACACGTACATCGTACAAGCAATCGTAGTTTCGTAGACATTGCAGAAATATACGATATATAAAACTATACACACAGAAAAATATTTAACCCTTTCGATCCCAATAGGACACATACGTTTCGGTAGATGTTTTCCCTTCACACACAAATTTTATTAAAATTTCTTCTTATATTACAATACAAAAATATTCTATAAAATTATTGAAACTTTTTACTTTTTACCTCATCTGTAAAAGAATCAAGTGTAATCACGGCATAGCAACAATATATTCACAGCAGAAACGACCATTTCAATTATGAAGTGTTATATATCTATCTAGGAAAAAATAAAATAAATAAATAAATATGTGTAACTATTTGTTACAGCTTCCTCACGCTTCGCCTCTGTCGGTATGTATTCTGGTTGCTTTTCGGTTCGAAAGGGTTAAATGAAAAATGAAATGTTATAGTAAAACTTTTAATCCTGATTGGGAAATAGATTTGTTTTCATTGAAAACATTAAAAGATGAGAAATGCTTAATTTAAGACAAAAACCAGTAAAAGAGAAATAAGTAATTGGCTATTCTTATGAATAGCACTTATTTTATTATCTACGACTTTGTCCGTGTCTATTTTGTCTGTACAATAAATATAATTGAGTAAATTGAATACAAATGATTAAAAAAGCCTAAGAAATGATATCAATTTGATTGCAGCGCCATAACGGTAGGTCGTAGAACTTTTTGTTATACATATATATATTTATATTCTTTATAATTGCTATCATATTCATTTTTTCTACATTCCGACTACCTATCGAGTAAATGAATGGTTTATATAAAAATTAGGTGCACACTGTACCACAGCCATCCCTATACCTTGTCCGATTTGCTCCAAAAACAATAGAGATCTTACTCTAGGATTAAATTCTTGTAGATTTTTTACCTGTAATTGATGCATACAAAACAAAAGACATAAAAATTTAAGTTTTCTCCATTTATTTAATTTTTTTCGCTATATTTTTTAAACAAACGTTTTTAGTTAAGGGTAAATGCATTGCAGATGGAATTATGGACAGGATAAACTAAAACCCTGACCTAAAATATTTGCCTATTTGTACATTTAATTAAATAGTTTTAATTTTACAATATAAATTTAAACAAGGGCCACCATATTTTTGATGGCATGTAAAATCAATTCACAGGATACAGACGGCTTTCGATGCTGTGTACTTTGATTCAGTAACACTTGCCCGCACCCTTCGTATATATAGGCAATAGACTACGCGCAAACTCCTATCCCAGTAAGGGAGTATGTGAATTGTATGTTCGCTGTATAATTAGACAATTTAAATGTAAAACTCTATAATAACATTCTGAATCTTGTTGCTTTGTATAAACATAACTCCAACGTACGTTATAATCATAATAAATGCAAAATGCATTCTCATAAATGAAGCTTAATTTCATTAGTTTTTTGTTATTTTCTATAGCTGCTACAATTGCTTGGGATGCATATGCATCCCGAAATTTCGAAAGGATATTTTTATTGAAAATATTTATAGTAAGATGAAAAACACATTTTGTCTGGCTGGGTTAAATTTTTGCTTTGTTTGCATTTCTGTATGAATGTAATATTTAGCTTTAATTTTTCATAATTAATTTCTTCTTTCTCGGTGTTAGCAGTTTTACGAAAATATTCAGGGGGAACATATAAATATAGCTAACCTATGTACATCAGAAGGTAAATATAAGCTGTCTTCAAGATTTGTTATGTTATGTACATACCTCTCTGCCTCTATATACGTATACCTACATAATACGAATATAAATCTCGACAATGTACAACTTCATTAAATTTCAATATTAAACTCATCCCCTCTTTAAGTAATTCAATATGAAAATTAGGAATTAACGAAGTATGTGCAAAAAAAGGGGCGCGGAGAGGTTGGTAAATTTCTTACAAAAGAGTTGAACTGTGAATAATATTTTTCTAATTAAATTCTACTAACTAATTATGTCGGACTAATAATATTAAGCTAAAATCGTACCAAATTTAATTACGTTATAAATAAGTGTTTTCTGTTTGTCTATCTGTGCATGTCCCCATTTGTCCGCCTCCGTCTATTCATCTATATTTCTATTTATTATTTATATCCGTCTATTGGTTAGTTTGTCCGTCTGCTCGCTCCTGTTTGCCTGTCCGTTCATTTTACGTCAGTAAATGAATCTGTCCATCATCGGTTCAATCTCTTCGTCTGTAAATACATACCTCTCTGAAGATCTATCATTATGCTTCAAGTTTGCAAGTACAGTACAATCTCGCTAATCCGACACATATGGGACAAGGAGGGTGTCGGATTACTGGAGACATATAAGAAAAAATTGAAAAACTGTTATTGACAAAGTATGACTTCAAAGTGGCTTCCTTACTAAATAATAGAATTCATTTACATATTGTTTATAATGCGTAATCTTTAACAAAAAAATAAATAAATTCACTTTTTTTATTTAAGTACATTCTTTAGCATTTTATGCAGAAAAATTTAGTTTTTAAAATAGTCAGTGATAGATTATTGTGTTTTTTTGACGAAAAATTTGTGATTTAGCTTCATTCAGAGTGTCCGATTACTGGACATGTGTCGGATTAGCGAGATTATACTGTATCTATTTTGTGTACATATTTTTGGAAACCAGCACTCTATTAAACAATATTGTACACAATAATGTGAGTTGATGTTGGTATTTATTCTCATTAAAAATCTATGAGATTGAAAATTTCACTAAGTTTCGAGCATAATTTAAAGTTAAAAGTATGAGGAAAGTTGTTGGTAGTGTCTCAAATTATGTTACCTACATACCTACCTATGTACATAAAGTATAGTTTTTAGTTATTAATTTAATAAACCCATTTAGCCGTATAGCCGTAATATTGAGCATAGACGAATATGCATATTTCGACTTAAAAATTCATGAGAAAGACGATAGTGGTACGTTTTCTACTGTAAATATCAACTGGCATTTTAAATTTCGTACCAAGGTTAATGATAGGCTCATTTTAAAAATATCAATTTTTACTCGCTTAAATCGCCATCCCAGTAATACTTTTTAATTGAAAATTATTCTAAGTCCAAATCCGTCTAAATCTCTACATAAAACTTTGTCGTTCCAGGAGCTGCACATAAGCAAAAGTTTGCTAAAAAAACCAGTAGAATAAAGGAAGTCCCAACTACACACTTATCCTAAAAACCTGTAATACTAGGACGAGCAAAGAAACGGACAAAATCCTTTCTGCAGAAGGGGTTTTTTTGTCCAATTTATAAAAAATTTTGAGGGGGGATTTTGTACGGGGAGAATTTTGTCCGTTTACCATATATGCAGTTGAACGGTTTTTTTATGTTAACTTTAAGGATTATTAGAAATAAAAAACGTTCAAAATCAATTGTGCAAAAGTAACACTCAAACTCAATTATAAGATTCCCATACAAAACTTTAAATAAACTTAAAGGAAGAAATTGATAAAAAATATGAAATTTCTTCCATGAAGGTGGAAGCAATCTCAATCAACAACAAAAAATTTATAGATGAAAATAAACTTAATAATTCGTACCAACAGATAATTGGATTTTCCTCCTATACTTTTTCTTACTGTGAAAAAGCGATATTTTCAGAATAATAGCGATAAAATCGACAAATAAATGTTACCTAGTTGTTTACTGAGCAGTTACTCGACTTATGTATGTATATGTACTGAGAGTCAATAAAACGTGAAAATATTTTTGTAACAAAAGATTTGGAAATAATTGTTTTGTTCGGATGATGGCAAAGAAAAATATTTTTTTTAACTCGTTTTTATTCTGAAAATTTTTTAAATTTAAAAGTTTTTTTTAATTGGAATTGTTCAGACATAATAAATGCATTGCGCTGCTCTATCTGATTTTAAGAACGGTAA
Source organism: Platyura marginata (assembly GCA_026745375.1). Classification (NCBI taxonomy): domain Eukaryota; kingdom Metazoa; phylum Arthropoda; class Insecta; order Diptera; family Keroplatidae; genus Platyura; species Platyura marginata. Next base: position 12,537 of record JANSTT010018376.1, read on the forward strand.
TTTTGTATGTATGTGTGTTGATGAAAATGTGATAATGTGTGATAATTATTTAAATATTTTTATTTGTCATTTTTATTTATTTAATATTTTGTTTTAAATTTTCCAATACAAATGAATGGAATAGAATTTGTGCATGTATGTATAGTTAGGTACCTCCATTAGATTACATTTTATAAAAGTTTGGCTAAAAATAATACATAATTGAAAAATAATATCATCACAAGGGTCACTTTCATTAATCTATACTAAAGATTCTACTAAATACTACTAGATTCTATAGCATTCACTAAGAAATTATCGATATGGAAAATCAAAATGGCACTAGTGAAAATGGATATTATGTTTCCATGTACGGGTGATTTTATTAAAAAATATAATTTAAAGCAAAAAATAATTTAAAAAAAAGTCAATAGCCATTTATCGGCGCTCGGAGAAATTTTTTGACGTTAAACCAGTAAAAGAAGGAATAATTGGTTTCGCTATTAAGGGACATTACAAACTCCGTACCAAAGTTATAATACCCTTCGTTATAATACCATACGGGTATAAAAATATGACTGGATTAGACAAAACAAGATTATTATTCATTCTTCTCCAAAATTATTTTTCATTGCCCGCTGTGGAATTTTATCATTATCGTTATTTGTCTATCTACTTACGACGTTTATTTGTGAATACAATAGTGTCCATCTACTATGTATTCTATACGATTTTTTCTGCTTTTAAAATTCCATACTTGACGTTTAAAATTCCATACTTAATTTGTTTTTTTGCTCTCCTGAATGATTGTGTTTTTGCAGATAAACAGTTTTGAATATTGTTATAGATCCCGTATAATTAAATAAAACACAATATAAACTCTAATACATATATATTTCTTGATAATTAATAAAATTATAACGTCACTATTAATACACGTATTTGTATTGTACAATTATGATCGATCGATTAACAACTAACTCATCATCATCCGCTGTCCATCGATCTAGGTCATTGTCGTGTGGTTTATTGTTTTAAACCTTTAATTAGTGTGGATCGTAACATCCTCCTCCTGTTAGCAGAAAGATAAAAACATTAAACTTTCATACTCTTTGTGGCTTGATCTCTAATTCTTTCGCTGCGTCTTGGAAGTTCTCTAACTGTGCCAATTTAACATCTCCAGAACTTTCCGAGAATGAACGTCGCTTTAATATTGAACGACAATTTCCGGATTGATTAGTCGTAGTGTGAGGTATGTGAGGTTGCTCTACCCCAAAAACAAATTTCGCGTTCTGTTCCATAAATGTCGATATTCGAAATTGATTTTTGTAAACTACTCGGTTCTTTCCTAAAATCTCAATAAGGAACATAAACGAACTTAATTGTCTAATTACTGTTGTAACGACCTCCTCGGTCATCACATTTTTATTAGCTTTATATATTGTAAATTATTTTTATTAAAATTCCATTTGT
>JANSTT010018377.1:0-13984 GCA_026745375.1 Platyura marginata
TATATATGTAGTTATATTTAAATCTAAGTATGTAAGTATATAAGGTTCCTTACCTACAAAATAAACAAAATAAACAAAAAGTGGCGAAAAAACGAGTGCGCATAGAAACAGAGAGAGAGAGAGAGAGACACACAGAGAGGTTATGTTGTTAAATTAAATGTAATTACACTTCGGTACTAAATGAAAAGCTTTTGTGGTTTAGCGTGAGATTCATTTACGATTTTATTCAGAGATATGTATATATGTACATATGTACATTAAATGTGTTCGTATTATAATAACAACCAGCCAAGTATTGTATGGATGAATGTTTTGTTTCTTTTATTATGAGGTAATTGCAAAAAAAAAAAAATTTTGTTCATTTTAGAATTGATGCTGTTTTTGCATCACTCAACAAATTAGATTTGTTCTGTTGTTATGTATACGAATACAAACACAAAATAATTACAAACAACAAAAAAGAAGAGAAAAGAAAAAAACTATGTACCTATGTAGCGAATTAAATGTAGTGTTTTAAAAATAAACTCGACAATAAACGAAAAAATAAAACGTGCAATTTAAATATTATCGAAGTACAGTAGACTCTCGATTATATTTATACTTAATTATATTTACTATCGAATATATTTACGCCAAAAATTTTGAATGAAAAATTGAATTCAGTTATATTTACACCAATAGGATTTTGACAACTTATTCTCACTTAGTTAAATTTACAACACACAGTATGAAAGACATTTGGAAATCCAGGACCGCCTCCGTAAGATTTTATAAAAATTACCAAATATGTTAGGATTGCTGTCTCGAATAAAGCGCAATATTAAAGTCCAATTTTCGACCACTTATGCGAACCGGCTCATTCGGGTCCTCCTCAACACTACGCTCTACATCAGCAATAGTCTCTTCGGATGCGTATTATCAATTAGAGTATGCGTGGTGCGAAAACGATCCATGGTTATTCGAATTAATCACTCGGATGGACGATTATGTCGAATGTAAAATAGACGTAGCGCACGGTAAGTTTCGCGAACTGAACCACGATTTTCAAAATAAATTTACACAATTTGCAAACGTTGTTCTGGCGTAAGTCTATTCATTGTGAAATGGCAAACCAAACTGAGCACAAATGACATTCGGGTTGCCCGATATGACCACCGTATGACAGTTTAATCCCTATAGGAAAATCAAACCTCTAAAAAAAACACCCTTTATTTAGGTATTTTATGTTGAGTCTTTAAACGGTCAGCTTTTGTGTTCGTGAGTACCACACAAGTAGACTTGGCCTCCTCCATCAGCTTTTTGCAATATTCATGTTGCAATTCTTGCTTTCTACAGTTTGGTTTCTCGATTTTCCATCAGCTCTCTATTACCACGATCCTATAGTATTTTAGATCCGTTTCCATATTAAATTCACATGTCCATGTCCACTGACCAGCTAACAGGAGTCTGCCGAGTTTTACTTGCTGTGTACCCCTAGATAGGTGGCAGTTCAACAACTACATTCCATGTATGTTTAAAAGATGATAAAATGTCATTAAATATAAATGAACTTCGAAACTCCTCCCTGTTTATTTTTTACTCTTAGTTATATTTCAAGCCCTGACATTTAATTGGTAAATATAACCAAGAGTCTACTGTAATTACATTTCCATATTGAGGTATAATCTGTATAGAACGGTATTAAATACAATTAGGAGGGTTTACACTCCCGTATACGTATTATAGTACACTATAATAGCACCCTTTGCAAAATATGTATAAAAAAAAACTTCATAATTCATTCATAAAGGGTTTAAGGCTTAGTGGTTTGACTTAGGGGAGATGTAATACAGTGAAAAAATACATTTCAAGTAAAACCAGTATAACATAACATATACCTATATATGCATGTATTTACAATGTATTAGATCTGTTGAAATTTGTATCGAGAAAAAAGGAAATGAGAATCTCAGATGGGATCTTACTTTTTTGGCAGCTTCTTCATGCACAAATGACGCCATCATGACGTCAGGTGTTAAAATAGACACTTAAAAAAAATACATAAAAATTATGTAAAATCGATTGAAGCGCCATATCGGTATAGTTTATAACTTTTTCGTCCTTATCCATTTTTCTCTACTCCCAATAAATATTCAGCGAACACAAAAAAAAAAATGATCATAATAAGTAAAAATTACATGAAAGTAAATATATCGGCATCAAGGTAGGTAAGGTAGGCTGGCACTATCTGGCAACATTATTTTACCAAATTTCATAAAAAAAATATCGTTTTTTCTAGCTGTTTGTGTAAAAATATTTAAAATGAAGGTTAGAACTATTTCTCAAACAACCATCGATATGTAACTGTATCAAAATTGACGTAGGTATACATCAGGCACGAATTCTCCACATATACAATAAAATGAGTACTTCAGTATTCCATTCATTAATTTTTTATTTATCTGGTTCGATTTCCTTGAAAAACAATAGAATCCTTACTCCAGGAATACTAAAAATAAAATTCAGCACATATAAGGTTTTAGGAATAGTGATTATAGACGTATTTCGACCCAAAACCCCTTGACAGATCCATGACTATTGTCAAAAAAATATAAAACTTTTTTATGTTCATATTAAATTGAATAAAAAATGTTTACTAGATTTTTAACAAATAAATAAACAAATAAACTTACATCGGTAACTGAGGCAATCTTAATTATAAGTAAATAAGAATTTTTTTGTGCTAATCCAAGGCTATAAAGTGCCAATATACTCACCTGAAACAAACAAAAAAAGTTTTTTTTATTGCCAATTTACTTAAACGTATATGAAAACAAAGTTTTTAATTGTTAAAAAACGGTTGAGATGTTTACAATGTTACGAATTAACAAATTAAAATGTCTAATCGATAATAAGACTTTTTCATGGTTTTAGCTCTGGGTTTCGTACATGTATGTGTGTATGTGTATGCACTATATCGTCGTTATTTCAATGACTAATACCAAAAAAAATTAAACAAATAAATATTCATAGATAAACAAAGTAAGTACATATTTATCTAAAATAAAATCAATTACAATATGTACTTACCTATTTAAAGTTAAACTTTCTAAGCAAAATAAACTGAATAAAATGAAGAGAAAAAAAACGTGGCTTACAAATCAAGTGCAATCATAATTAATTTTAATTATAACACTTTTATAATGTACCTGTAATTAACTTGAAAACCAGCACATGTTCATGTTTGATTTCTTTTTTTTTCATTTTTTTTTTGTGCTGGCATTTATGACTGACTATGATTACTTTGAACAAACAGTGATTTATTGCAACTATTAATATGTCACTGTGAGATAAAAATGTGTGAAATTATATTTTAAGTGGTTTTTATGATAGGTGTACACCTACATACATACATATGTACTCGTATATATGTACATATCGATGTGTATTATGAATATGTACCTATAAATGAATACATTACAAAGTTAATTAGTAGGTACCTATTACATTATAATGTAAATTTTGATGTCTGTATTTATGAGGTTTTTTTTGTACGCTAAATAAATTATGAGTAATATTTAAAAAAAAAATATCGAAATATATGTGTTGGAGTATTGTATCGGAAAGGCTTCGGTTCGAATTGGTTTATAAATAGTCATTATTACAACAACAAAATTGTAAGTGTTTATTCTTGCACTCAAAACGTAAAAAAATTTCTTCAAAAAAGCGGCATGTGCAGGTTCTGTGCAGAAACCTCAATACATCTCCTTACGGAATGCGGAGCACTCATCTACAAAAGGAGAGATGATCTTGGGAATTACTACCTAGCCTGCCTAGAAGTAAGAAGGGAGGACACAATAGATCTACATAAATACAGATCAAAGTCCATCGATTAGGGGAACAATTCGCAATACATCAGTGTGTTCTAGAATTCTAGATGTTCTAGATACCTAATATATCATCAAATAAATAATAAGTTTAAGTATTATTCGAAAAGTGAAAAGAGATGTTAATGAAACGATGAAAGGAACATGTGCTTAAGAAAACCCAAGAAGATTAAATGCATGGACAAAAACCTGACATGTTAAAAATTGAACAGCCCTGACCAAGGGGATCGATAAAAAAGAAAGAATGAAATACACTGGATCAATAAAAGAAAATGACCAATTTCAACATTTTTTCATAGATTTTAAGTATAGAGTGATCCAATTCGAGTTTCCCATGTTGGCAGCACTGCAAATCAGACAGCTGTCAATAATCACGCGTGTTCAAAGTGTCAGCTGTGACTCGATTACACTGCTGTAAAAGGTCTAGAGGCAGCTATTATACAAATTCATCAAATGTTCGATTAATTAAAAGAAAAAATCCGAAAATATTCTTAAATTTGTGTTTTTTTTTCAACAAAAAAAAAAGATCGGAAATTGAAGTAGGATCACCCTGTAATTGATGAAACAATGCTGAATATTTAACTTATTTCTTATAGGTATTTTTACAAATACTCTTGATACCCAGTGTAGAAACATAAATCTAACATATTTTTAAAAAATATTCTTTATACTTAGTTATCTGCTTAATTTACCTTTGAATATTAATGTTTTATAACTCAAACCTCTTAATACATTAATTAACAACGAAGGTAAACATTAAATATTTTACAGGTCTATTATAAGCACAAATAAAATAAACATTAAAAAACACTTAATAAAAAAAAAACACAAAAAAAATAAATAAATAAAAACGAAGAAAAAAAGAAAAACGTCAAGCAAGTCAACATATTTACAGAAATATAAATTCTTAAGAAATACCAATCGCAAGCAGATAGGTAATATAGAAAATGTCAATTCATTGTCGCACTTAAAGAAATATTTAATGCAGTAAGAAGTATGCTTTTTATTGGGTTATAAGTTATAGTAAGTAATGTGAAGTTTTTTTTTATTGAGTAATGCAGCAAATAGTGTTTAATCGCCATTTTTTTTTTATTGAAGACTACATTTACAGACTGATCGTTTATATCACGCATTGTAATGCGCATCACATTTTATGACATTTTGTCGTTCATCATTATACGCCGCAGTTGATTAACCCTAATCGTACTACGAAGTGCCTCTGAGGCACATTCAACTTTTAGGTTCTAATTAATTATGTTAATAGATTTTCTATTTAAAAAAATTTTATAACTGAAAACACGAAAAAGTTACAAATAGTACTACATTGTGCCTCACGGGCACATTTAATATATTTGAGTTTTTGATACATGCATTTTTGCGATGACAGCTATTGCACCGACAAGATCAGACGTGTTTTCTGCTAATATACATACGTTGTATTGTGAAATTCGTTCTTTCTTTAGTATCTAGAAGTCCAGAAGTATTATCCTTGTATATATGTACATACATACATACATTTATTTAGTGGCGGCTTGTGAGAATTATTAATGCCATTATTATGGGACTAAAAAAACTTATGTCATTTTTTGGAAGAAAATGAAAAAAAAATGGCTGTTCACAAAACATCTTGACCGTTTTTTCGGCTGTTTTTAAAAAAGTGACACGATTTTTTACAAATAAACGTCGTAAATAGATAGCCAAATAACGAAAATGATAAAAAAAATAGCGCTAGAATTGATTTATTAGTTCGAAATTAATAATATGTAGTTGGAGTCAGTGAAGAATTTGCTATCAAAAATTCATTTTCGTCAAAATTGCAGATAAGACAGTACTGAATATAAGCCCTCGAAAAAAGTTTTAAATGTGGCTTAAAAACACATCGTTGTACGAGTTGTAACAAAATAACGTACGTACGATTAGGGTTAATTATATTCTTATGGAGTGCATTAACCTTATAAGTATTTGAATTTTTGGATATAGACAGCGAAAAATTGGATCAGCTGGTAGGAACACGATTCCGAAATAATGATTAATTATGTTTCCAACAAAATACTTGGATAGGTAATTGACTTTTAATAATAACTTACAACGCAATAACCTTGAACATAACTTTTGTGCTGAGAAGGCGTAATGCCGTAATTGTAATGTTTTATGACTTTATTTCGCGCATTTCTCGCTCATGATTTAATTTCTCTATTTAAATATATACAGGATGATCAATTTATTTAAACCTATTTTAATAATTTTAATTGTCCATTGAACCATTTTTTTTTGTCAAATTGAATTTAAATAAATCCTTAAATTGGACATTAAACTAAGGTAAGTTAGCTTTTGAAATGAATTTTAAATTTTATTAGTCATTCCAGTCGATCAAAAGAGGTATTTAATGAACCCAATGCTTTAGCTGTTTTTTTTTTAAACTGCTCTAAAGCCAAGGTTAGGCAAACTTTGTTAAATAATTAATGCACCATGGTATAAAATTTTTTTGATAAGAACTTTTGATTGCAAGAAGATATGCTAAACGATCGCTTAGTATCAAAACGTCAAAATGACATTTAAACTTTTACGTTTGACAAAAAGGCTCAGTGGCAAAGATAATGCCTTTGGATAAGAAGGTCCCGGGTTCGATCCCGGGTTGTCTGTGAGTAAGAGCTGCAGTGCCATTGATAATGATTTTGACTTCCTTCACATAAAGAAAAAAATTGAAAGAGAATAAATGATAAGAGAAAACCTACATTGCTCCATCCTAATTTAACTATATGTAGAAAAAAAAAATTATTTTTTACTGTCATCTTTAGATTAGATTTAGGTTGGTCACCCTGTACATAATGTCTAATTCTTTATATTATATTACACTTGCGTATCGTATTATTACTTCCAACCAGATAACAGCAATTGTACATTTCGATTACAATGTCGGAAATTTTGTTAAAACACACTGTTGTACTAATGACAAAACAACATTGATAAAATTACTAATTCATTTTATCAATGAATAAGTATTTAAATAATAATTGTATGTGCTCACTGAACCAATAATAAAAAAATAATTTTCACAAGTTTATAAACATATCAAAGAAATTGTAAAGTTTGTGTATACGGGGGAATGTGTGCTTAAGCTGAATGTATTTACTTTAAAACTTTTTGAGATATTGTGTTTACTTTGGAATTATATTTACTTGGATATTTGCATTGAATAAAACGGTTTTGTTAGACAAACATCGATGTACATACCTATATTATATACATATACTTGCATAGATTATTTTTGTACTATAATACATGTGTGTGTGTGTGTATTTATTATGAAATTATAACCTAAAAACAGGCTATTTATTTTATAGATGCAGTATAAGCGTTGAAAGAATAATTTTGAATAAAGTTTATTGTCAAATTTGAGTTGAATATTATTTGCATGTTTTTACTTAATGAAACTCAAATCTGAAAAAGTATCAACCCTCTATCTATAATAAGAATTTGGTAGGGTAAAGTCATCTAAGGTCGGTCACCCCTCAGTAGTAGGCCACTTTTGATGTTATAATCGAAAAACCAATACAAATAAGTCTATATGATGACATTTACCTACTTAATATTCAGTATTCATTAATTTTTAATAATTCATAATTTATTTTTTATGAAATTTAGTAGTCGGCCATGGTAGTGCACTGTGGTTTTCACCATTATGTTTTTATAGATGGCTGACATCTTAATTTCCATGATGATGAAAAAAATTTAGTATAATATCTCAACATTCAAGATTGTGGGTAAAATGTGGATTTGCCAGCAAACCTGGCGATTTCTCAAAGATCAGTTTATCGGCATGAATAACCCACAAAAAAAAAACAGCTACAGATTTTTTGTATGGATAAGATTTGGAACTTTCCCAGGAATGCTTTTGATTATTCATTAAAAAATCTCATCGTAATATGAATAGTTTTCGGGACTGTCCGAATCACGAAACCTTATGTAGATCAAAACAGTTTTTCAACACAAACGAATCACCATGAGTTTTATAATTGTTTTTATAACAAAATATCATTTTCACCAAATAAATTTAAGTTAAACAATAAATAAATAAATTATTTTTAAAAATTAAATCTACTCGAAAACAACTGCTTTTAATGGTGACTGGACCACTGAATCAAATGGTAGCCGAACACTGGGGTTTTACCGGGCGCCCATTGGTGATTTTCTACTTTTTTTTGTTTTATCAATTTTTTTCTTGAACTAAAATCGTTTAAATTTGCAAAAATCGTTAAAGGCAAAGTAAAAGTTTAATACATTTTGAAGAAAAAAAACATTACGGTTTGGATGTTTTGCGCATGTCACAACATTGACTAATCTTTACCTAAACTTAAGTGGTGTGCTTAAGTAACCGAGAGCACTAGTGCCATTACCCTATTTCCCGTGAGGCATCGTCCTACATTCCCTGCTATTACGGCCACCCATTTTGATATTTGTATTTGATTTCATAGCATACACCTTCCAATCATCATTCTTAGATAATCGTGAAACGCATGTCTTATTAAAAAAAAAAAAAACAAAAATCTAAACAATAAAAATAAAAAAGAAATTTTCAAATTACCCAAAGTCACCTTTTAAAAATCTAATATTACTGGTGTTCACTTAGTAATAGTTATTCGAATATAAAAAAAAAAAAACATTTATTTGTCTCAAAAAAACAACAACACAAATATTTTCGTAATCTTATCTTCATCGTAAATACCGCTTTTTGTATTTCACTTATGTACTCTATATTCACACCGCATTTCCAGTAATTAACCATGTAATATACTGCTTAAGTTGATACGAATACTTGCCAGTGAGCTGCTACTCGTTCCAAAGAACATATTCACATGGGTAATCTAATGTTAGATGTCTAAACACATGATAGGTTTAGCAGCTCAGTTCTAACCATATAACTTATAACACAATATAATGTACATAGATACATATAAATATATATATATATATATATATAAAGCTCTCTATCTCTTTCTATTCGAAGGCATCAAACTGAGAGCTGTGTCTGTATAATAATACATAAAATATAACATATGTAATGTTTGTACGCATATGAAAGACATTTATAGAGACATACAGAATAATTATTGTTACCTTATGTAATCAATTACTCAACGTTAATATTTATTAGTGCATTAAACTGAAGTTATACACTAAATTTATACACCATAACGTCTATCTACACTACAATATCGAAATAGTTTCGATATCGATTTTAACCCAGCGGTATTACAATTATGTATATAGAACGTACTTATGTGTGATACTTACATGTAGATATGTACACATATGTATGTATAGTTAATTGAAAAAGTACTAGATAAATATGTACATTATGTTAGGTACGTAATTGATGATATATTTATTAAAGGGAGTTCGAAAACTCAATTGAAATGTTGTAGTTAAATCTTAATGTCATTATAATTGTTTAAACTTTCACGAATGGGAATGGGATGGTTCAAGAATTAGAATTTTAATTTCAACACTATTCAGACAAATATTACTTAAGTTTTTCCTGAGTCGAATTATAAATTTACGTATGGTCAAAATTATATTATATTGAAACAATAAGCTAATCTGTACAATACAGTTTTTTTTTTAACTATTATATCAACGGCATTATTGTTCTGTTCCTACATGTGTAAAGTCGACCATTTTCTTGTTAGAATTGAGCATGCGTAATTTTGGACATTTCAACCCTTTTTTCTTCTTTTTTTTTGTTGTTTTAATGTCAATTGACATAAACATAATCTAATTTACAACAAATAAATGAAATCACTAAACCCACAATTTTAGTTCATTTTACTCGAATGCCCCTACAATCATATAATCATCTCTATATAGATATTATATCCACCCATTTCTGTTATCGATTTTTATGCTTGCGGCTGTCTACCGTACCGGAGTAGAGTACTGGTAATGGGAATGAGAAAACATTGAAATGGCAACATCGTAAAGACGCAATAGAAATGACATTTTATTGTGTTGAAAATATATTAAAACAAAATGTTGAACATGATTTTGTGGCAAGTAAATACGCTACCGCACCGCTGTTTTGCGTATAATATAAATAATTTGTGGTTATACATGTAGATATATATGTATGTATGTATGTATATTATATATATATATATATATATATGCACAAGATATTTTTAACACCATTTCTAATTGCCATTAAAATGACCACTTTAAAATAATTAATTCATTTTGATTGCTTTCGGCGCGGCAACCATATAATAAATATAATTTAAGCAAAGAAACAAGTTAACTCGTCAAATTTACATTAATGGTCATTTACTGGTCGATCTGAGAGACATTTGTTAAATAAATTGGTGCTCGTTTATACAATTTTCAGACTATACTTGGGACTGTGTCTGACAAATGGCTAGATAAATCAAGAAACTGGTTTCCACCAATGGGATGATTTTTGTAGCGCGGCCTCTACAAATATATAGGAGGTATGATGATAAAAATATATAAATAAAATATTTTTCCAACAATTTTTTTTTTTTTTTTTATTTTTTTATTATTATTATTTTTATGATTGCTATAAACAGAGAACGTTAATGAATAAATACATTTAAATTGGAATTAATCAACTGATTCAGTCGATTGAATTGAATAAGTTGAAATTTACGGGCTGTTCATTTGGAATTAGTGCTGCCATTAAGTGTCCGAAATAGTGAGTTTAATCAGCGACTGTCACGACTATGAAATTTATTGCTTGGCTTGTTGCCTAAAACTCTCTAAGCAAAAGTTGTTTTCGTATATATTACCAAGTTATTTAAACAAATCACATGTGCGATTAATGTTTGCTACTGAGTAATAAAATAGATGTGAGAAAAGTCTTTAAGTATATTATTTTCATCAACTCTTAACAAATAGGAAAACGTGACTTTTAACATTTTTTTTTTCTTCTTTAAGTATATTTTTGATTTAATAGTCTACAAATATCTTGACCTCAATTAAAATAAATTGGACAAATGTTTACATCTTCTATATGCAGATGTACTTAAGTGCAAGAGTGCAAGAAGTTCTTTGAAAAATAAGGGTTAAATAAATTCAACTGTACTTCTGTCAACACACTTATAAATATGGTTAATTAATACTATAATAAATTAAAGAAAATTAACTTTTAAAAATACAGATCAATTTTAATATTTAATTGAACAATTAATATATAGTAAAAAGTAGCGACCACTCTATAAAATCTCCTGTATGTGGTGCGACAACCTGATTGTTGAAGAGTTATTATTCGTTTCGAATGTACCGTACAGTGCCGATTATAATACCATGGTACACTATATGCTACTTTTTAGCCCTGACATATAAATCCAAATAGTATACCAGGGTACACTATTTGGGAACGTATACTATTCAGAGTGCCGAAAGTACAAAATATATATGAAGAAAATGATTATACGCTTTGTATTTGACATACAGTGTTATCGTTTGACAGTTTGTCCTAGTAGTAAAATCTTCAACTAACCAAAAACATTGTATTTGACAGCAGAATTATGGCAATATTTTTTATTTTTAGTTTTTCTCAAAATTATGAGATTAAATCCAAATAGTAGTAGTAGTAGTTTGGCAAATTTTACCTAATAGTATACCAATGGTATTATTAGAGGTATTTTATTTGACACTTTACGGTATAGTGGCTCTCATGATGAATCGGTCTTAAATTCGCCTTATTCGCCATTAATAAATGTCAAGTGAATGTCAAGATATTATTTACGGTGTTCAAATTTGGCACTGACTTCGTCCAAATATTTTTGACGGACCGCCAGTATTTTCAAAAAACAGCCTTATGCTTTATGCTAAGAGTACACGTACTGTTAAAACCGACAGTTTACATGAGACTGTGGGCTTTGTGACAGGACGTTAAAATAACGTCAGACAGACAGTCAACTGTCGGTTTTAAAAGTCCGTGTACTCTAAGCATTGGTGGTCATAACGAATAATTACTCTTCAGGTTGTCCCACCACAATAGGAGATTTTATAGAGTGGCCTGTACTTCCATTCTGTATTTATAGTTATATGGTAAGATTGTTTGTTTTCATGCCTAAGCTAAGACAATCGTTGTGACAATTTAAATAAATATACATACAAAGAAAAAAAGCATTAGACTATTGCACTAATATCCTATGCTTATTTTAAAACTTAACCAATTTATGTTATAAAATATAAATTGTACGTTAAATTTTCTTAATTTTTAGTTCAAATATTTATTTTTAAATAACTACATAAGTATAATTAAAGAAAAACTAGTAATTACCTATTAGTAAGACCAACTGTATAACGAACTTATGATATTTATCCGTATAGTTTTAATATGTAGCATAACTTACCTGAAAATAAAAGAAAAACATTGTTAATTTTAATATTTCTAAGAAAAATGTATTTATTTTTCGGCTCGATCGTGTATATATAATATTTCGAAAAGTAAAAATTGAGAAAAGCTAAATATTAAGATTCAACAAAATCTTTGGTGGAAACAATTTCCTTGGTAACATTTTTTTTCTTCTTGCGTGTAAAAGAAGTATTAAAAAAAAAACAAAAAAAAAAAAAAATCCCCCAAATATTGAATCGAAAAAAGGCACCCTAATTAGGACGTTTAATTTAATATTTCTTCAACAAAAAACCATTTTTCATAGAATAATAAACTCGTGAATGGCATGCATTAGCTGTTATTTTATAGTTAGGTATTTACTTTCCGAAATGTTTAAACAAAAAATCAAACAAACACACCATTCTATTGTACATATAGATATTACATATATATAGATATAGATATATACATAAATACAAAACACGAACATTTTGTTTGTCATTTACGCAACATTTAATACATTATTTTCCCACACAATTCAAATTCATATCGATTTATTGCTATATAACGAACGAAGACTGCTTTTTTGTCGGCCTCAAATTATTTATTAACTAGGCAATATCTAAATAACTCTATCTATTTATGAAATCAAATTACAATAAAACATTTTACGCTCAACCAGCCGTAAAAAATTAATTTATAATTGACTACGGCTACCTTTTCACAATCCAAAATATATATTCAAAAAACTAGGCACATTTTACATATTATAATAATAATAATATACATATATATATATATATACATACCTGTGCTGTCTTATTATATACATAAATAGATATCTATAGCTAATTTTTATATCGATATATTTTATCCACTTGTGTGATAGTCGAGACACACACTACCTTTAAGCCGCAAATACACAAATTGAATAATAATGTACCTTACAATGTTTCATTTGCATAATAGCTGGTAAAATATTAATATTAACAATTATTTATTTATATTATAAATTAGCGCGACCGTATACATCAAAAAAAAATATCAATAATAATAAAATGTATAACTATAGAACAGGTAGATATACATATATACAATAATATGTATTTGTTGAGGTGTATATGAAGGTATTTTGATTGTTCAATAATGTAATATAAAATATTGTGAATGTATGAGAGTTTAACATAGAAATATTGATGAGTGTTCAGTACAAGCAACATTTTACAATATAATTTACTGGCAAAAAACACGCGATACTCGTCGTATTTTCATGTTCTGTTAAAATTTATCTAAAATTCAATTTATTTTATCAAGAGTCAATTCGACTTGTTTTAAATGTAAGTATGTATGTGTGTGTATAGGTAGTACGTACAATAAAACTGACTACGATTAATATCGGCTGCACTTTAAAAAAAAAAAGGCTGCTAAGTAAAGCTACACGATTTCCACACTAAACTAAGCTTCCCTTTACCAATCCCCCCCACCAGTCCAAAACCCTTACTACACCCTTGAAAAAAATGTAATTGCTCTAATTGTATGGGTTACAAATATATGGGTTGAAAAAAATTTGTTGCCTTTGAGGGCCTTTTGTTTAATAATTATTGATGTATTTTGTATGGTGTTCCTATACGGGTTATCGTTGAGTCAAAAATGATGGCCACATTTTATGAGAAACAAAAAAAACAAATATAATAAGACTACTAGGTCGGTCTTCTTCTTTCCTCCACGTCAGTCCGAAACAAATAGTTAATTACATTTA
>JANSTT010018378.1:0-13980 GCA_026745375.1 Platyura marginata
CCCTACCACAACCCCCCACCTCCCACCACCCACACCCCCTCTCAACTTTATTACATATATTATGCCAATATATCTCACTTACTCTCGTCAAAAGCATAATGTATTTTACGTGGCACCATTTTCCCATGGGTAGCATTACTTTATTGAATAAATCAAAATGTATATCAATACAATTTTTATTTCGAGGTAATGTAATAGGTGAGTATTGGGGGTTGTTTTTTTTTTTTTTTTTTTTTTTTTTTTTTTTTTTTTTTACTGACACCGAAAATTTGACACAAGAGAACAATTTTCATAAAAAATTATTTGTAGACTATGGTGATACAAAAAAAAAAATTAGGCCCATATTAAACCCCCTTGGTGGGTCCGAGACAGAAATTGATCAGACCACCCTATTTAGCGATTATGCGCCGTTTTTTTTTTTTGAAAGTGTCCCAAGTCCCAAAAAAAACTATTTGTAAATTATGTTGATACAAAAAAAAAACAAACATGAAACGACAAAAAACTACCGCTAGGCCCATATTAAGCCCTTGGTGGGTCCGAGGCTGAAATTGACCCCCCTCCGACGCTGTTTAAAAATTTCAAATACAAAATATTTATAAAACTTACGATGCAGTTACGAAATTTTTAAAATTCAGTGATCACCCTATTTAATACATATGAGCCGTTTATTTTGAAAGTGTCCTAAGTCCATTTTTGAATTTTTTTTTCGATCATTTTCGATTAATATTCCTTTTGGTCCAGAAGGACCATGCAAAAAAAAAATCCAATTTCTTGGAAAATTTGTGTAGACAATAGGACGCGTACGAATGCAGTTATGCCTGGGAAGCGCAAGCGGTTGTGTTAATGCCTGCCTTATAGAAAAAAAATGTTTCAATCCATCGTGCTAAAAAAGGGGATGGGGAGGGTGGTCCCGCGATAAGTGCCTCACTCTGCCTTTATGGAAATTTTTGCCCAGATCACCAGTCTCATTCAAAAAAATATAGATGAAGGAAACAATTAACTATTGAATGGAAAATCTCCTACCACCTACAATAATGATTGTGTGGACGCCCCATTATTATTGTAAAACAATAAATTGATGTTGATTCCCAAACGACACTGAAACGAATAGAGAAAGAGAGAGAGAGAGAGAGAGAGACGTTTATATTTCAGGTGCGATTACATAAAATTTATTGTCATGTTTTGCGAACGAAAAGTTCATGATTTCCTTCAGGCAAACATATAAACGTGCAAGCGATGCGATTAATTTGTAATAGTTAAAAGGTCGTCGGGTGTGGGGGTGGCGAATAGTGATGAGGGGGGTGAAGGGTGGTTTGTGTTTGTAGTGTGCTATGCGATTTGATAAAACATATTTTTGAAGTATTGATTTAAATATTAAATGGCACTACATATAGTTTACAAACAGTGGCGATGCTTCCCTAATCTCTCTCTAAACTCTTTTATTTCAAACAAATGTTGTGTCGGCATAGCATTTATAAGATTTTTTGGTGGGGGGATTTTTTTTTGGCACAATAACAAAATCATTACCATTTAAGGCTAACAGTTTTTCAAAAAAGAAAAGTCACCAATGTAAAAAAAAAAAATTCAATTTTTTCATTGGGGTGTGTGTGAGAAGAGAGAGAAGAAAAAAAAGGAATATTCCTTGAAAATATAGCGAAACCTATTATTAGACATCACTTCCTGTCTCATTTTTATCGCACATCACGTAGTAAACGTGTATGTATGCAAAGTACATTATAGATTAAGTACACATTAGGTTAGGTAAAAATGTATGCAAAAATGGAATGTATGACAAACGATTTCTATTTATACCGTGGCGAATACTCTACAGATTAATGTTGTTAATTTATACGATTAAAGATGAAATTAAACTTAATTCTATTAGATTACATTTCCGACAAATATACATTAAAGAGACTATATAAGTAGCATCGAATGTATTAATAAATACAGTAAAATTCCTCTAATTCAGACTGGATCGGGAGAGGTGGAGAGTAGGTCATTCTTAATTAGAGGAAGTTTGAATTAGACGAATTTTTTACGGTATGAAATGTTTTCTTTTAAACATTTAATGTAAAAAATTCAAAAATATTCTATTATTATTAAAATTCATTTTAAAAATAAAATCACAAAAATCAAATATTTCACAACAATGGAGTAGAAGCAGTAGCGGCTCGTGAGAATTCTTAATCCCTTCATCAAAATGACGTAAGTTTATTTTGAAAAATAATCCCATGATGAAGGGACCAATAATTCTCACGAGCCGCCACTGTGTAAAAAAAAAATAGGTGTAAGGCATATTTTGTATGAAAAAGTCATGCATACTTCATTTTGTTTTTGTTTTTGGCTATTGTCTCATCATCCATTTTTATTCCTATACTACCAGTACTGAATTAGAGAAGGACAGCCTATAATAATTAAGACTAAGAATCAAATTAGTCTGAATTAGAGAAAGTCTACTTTATAGGATTCTTAATTATAGGAATTTTACTGTACTTATTTTTTGTGATTTTTTTTTTCTATATTATTTTTTCTTTAGAAGCCAAAAGTGGGGAATATATATGTGATTTGATGATGTATGATGGTAATACACTCTTTCTTACAGTAGATAGGCAATTTCAGAAACACATAACACATCCTATTGTCAGCACAATCTTCATATATATATATATATATATATATATATATATTATTGTACAAACCAACAAACAGAAAAAAAAAAACAGAAACAAACAGATTAATTCAAACATTCATGACATATTGTTGTGAATATGTCCGCTGGGAATAATATTCCTATTTATATGTAAAAAAAAAACGAAAAAAAAAACTGCGAGGACTTAAATCAAATTTATTAGAAATGAAAATTCGCCTACATATGTACTTGTACTATAAGTACATATGTATGTAAAATAGATGTACGAATATTAGGCTGGGCCAATTGAAAAATGTAATTGTCATATTTGTATATGTTCCTGAAAAGTGTTCGGGAAAAGTTGTACAGTAATCCAGCCGAATCCGCAATATAACTTCTTTCATATCTATAAAAATGAGTTGCGACCGATAAACATAAATTTAAGAAAAAATATTTGAACCCTGCCAGGTCAAATGAGGAGGAAGAAGAGGTAAAGACAAAAACAAAAAATTGGTGCAATTCGACAGATTTTACTCTTTCAACAAATTTGTTTCCATGACATTTTATGGGAATAGTTAGGGTTAAAATGAGACACAAAAGAAAAATGTGAAAAGAAATAAATTTGATGTAATGAATTTGTAACAATCGGCCCAATCTAATGCGAGTATGGAAATGGCAATACTATATACATAAATATACACGGAACACACACACACAAACATTACATTACACATCCATAAATTTTATCTCGAAAAAATAAACCCAAAAATGAAGTTGCATTAGTCTTCCCACCATATATCATAAGCTTGACAAAGGATTAGTTCCCAGTTGTGAATGTGCTGAACTGCATTTTTGCTTCAAAAAAAAAAAAAAAAAAGATTCCATTAAAAAATTAAAAAAAAATGGTTATGAGTGGACAGAATTTAATCATAATGGAGTACACCGTAATTCCTTATCCGGTTGAATCAACAGTTCTCTTTCAATAGAGGAATCGATTCCATTAACAAAAGGATTCCATTAAAGAAATAAAAAAAAATTGTTATGAGTGGACGGAACGTAATCAGAATGGAGTGCACCGTAATTCGTTATTCGGTTGAATCAACAGTTCTCTTTCATTTCAATAGAGAAATGAGAAAACTGCATATGCCATTTTTGGATAAAAAAAAAAAAATTAAAAAATAATTAGAAAATCGGGGTAAATTTTGCGTTGGTGGATCGAATAAAATCTATTTCGATCACACAATATTTTTCTACTCATCCAATATGTTGAGTTCATTAAAAATAATGACAAAATCTCCAAACAAAAAAAAAATAAAAGGAACGATGGAAGCATAAAAGGACAATAAATAATATCGTTTTTCCTTGTTATACGCACCGGAGACATTTATTCTTAATTACTATCTAGAAATTCATGAAAATAATAATTTCACGTGCGCTTACTATACATAGAGAAACTAAGGCATCATCATTAATCTCATGTCTCACGGTTTATTGTATATAAAAACGCAAAAAAAATAGAAAAAAAAGGAAAAAAGGAACAAAAAAGTTTCGTCCTTTTCCATTCCTTTTCCTTATGGTGTATATTATCACTTTGGAAAATATTCTCCGGTCGGCCGTTTTCTCCAGTAAAATTGTCTCAATTTTTTACGTGCGCCGATAAACTTTTCTATATAATGTGGTCTTACAAACTTTTGAAGTATGATAAATTTACTTCAATTATTCTTTCCAGAAAAAAAAAATTCCAGAAAAAAAAAAATCAAACTCCTCCAATATGTTACAATTTAAATTGTTATTGTCAAAGGTGATATTTTAAAGTCGAATTGAGATGTCATAAATTTGTGTAGAGAACTTTTTTTGGTTTTTGTTTTACTGTGCGCGGTGAGAAAATCTTCTTCTAAGTTATACAGATATGTATGTATAATTCAGTCTGACTAGGAAGACGGTTGTTCCTGTGATCAAAAACCCACTTTTTATCAAAAATTCCTATTTCGAATCATTATCAGTAATTTTCGATGCATTTATTACGAAACGTCTGAAAATGGCGAAAATGTAGATCAAAAAATTAAATTTCAGTTCTAAAAATTCATAATAAATACAAAAGAACGAGTTAGACCCCGACATCTATACATCGTTGGTTTCGTACAGTTCTGTGCTTTAATTTGTGGGTAGTGTCAAGACCAAACTTCAATCCCTCGATTTTTAAAAAATCTTTAACTGTCATGACATTTTTAAATCTATTTTTTATCGAAACGTACCAACCTAACGATCTACGATCATCCAATTTTTTTTTTTCTGATAGCTAACTGGAGAAAAAAAGTTCTCCGAACAAAGGTCCCGTACTTTAGGATATGAATTTTTTAAGGAAATTTGATCGAAAATCTAAGGGGTAGGTAAGGGAAAGTTGGGAAAATAAAAAAAAAAATTTTTTTTTTTCGAATTCCATAAATTTGCTCTTAAAATGAATAATCTTAACGTTTTTAGTCAATTTGTAGAAATTTACGGTGATTTATCTGGAATTGTTCCATACATTTTGTATAGAACGTCTGAAAACCTCAAAATATTCGATCGAAAAATGAAAATTTAGTCTACTAAACGTAGAGTAAGATCATAACATCTATACATCATTGGATTCATACAGGCCTTAGCTTTAATTTTAGTGTAGTCTCAATGCAAAACACCAATCTTCCGATTTTTAAAAAATTTTTAACTGACATGATGAAAGTTATTTTCTATCACATTACCGACGATCATTCAAATAATTTTTTTTCCGATAGATATTCGAAGCAGCTAACTGAGAAAAAAAAGCCGTCTTAGTCTGGCATCCACAACCATGCCCATAATATAGTGTATGGTCATAATTCCCAACCATCTTTATTGTTCCCGATTAAGCTCCCAAAAATATCGTCACTGTAATTCTCATATAGTTTTCTTGCGAAAAAATTGTCCAAACCACCCTCGTCCGGAATGATGCAAACCCTCAGGTACAATATTCCATATTCCCATACTGTTTTGTAAACCTATCCATTAAATCAATGTAATAAATATCGATGTGCAATAGAACCGTTTAATGAAAATAGGATTTGGTGACAATCAATTTATGAAGATAAACCTACAGGCAGAATAAGATACGATAAAACATACGACCATACCGATATATCAGGGTTTCCCAAACTATTTTGTTTGCGGAATCCTTAGACAATTTTCCAAAGATTGTGGAACTCTTTATTTTAATTTTTTTTTGTCACAATAGCTGCTCCCCCCTAACTAAGAATTAAAGAAAGCTAAGAACTTACAAATGTTTAGCGCCCCCCTTCTGAAAATGTCAACAGTCCCTAGCATCCCTAACATCAAGTGGAAGCGTATTTCACAGCCAGATTTCATGAACAAAAAAAAAAAATCAGCCATTTGCTCAGTATTATGCGCCTTGTCCTTTCTGATAAGTCAAATTCTATCTTACTTTTGAAATATTCTGGGGACGAGTTTTTTTTTTGTAATTTTGTTTACCAAAGATAAGCAGCGGACATCACAGTCGGTCAGGAATACTGATTTTTGTTTTTTTTTTGTTTGTTTTTTGGCGGAACCCCACAGTTCCGCAGCACACACTGTAGGAATCGCTGCCATACATAGGTATATACATACGTACAGTACAAGTACATATTGCTGCCAAAACTAGGTTTATGGATTTACAATTAGAGATTTATTTTTATTGCATTTGGCCTACATAATATATCGGAATGTATCAATCAGGAAGACATTCTTTATAATATATGGAACAATAATTAAAAAGGAAACTGGTTCGATGCCAATTGATTTAGATATTTAGTTCGATTACGATTACGATACGATTCGATGTGTACACCACACCGATGAGTACACCTAGACAATAAAATGATTTTCCATCCGTCCTTCTACATATATTATGATTATGACTTGTTGATTCTACAGCCGGTATGCGATATTACATACCAACAAAGTACACCCATCCCTCGATTTGCACGGTAAATATGTACGTTCCATGATAAATTGTGTAAAACGACACCCATACACAGTACCCATGTACACCTCATCCTTTTTTTTAACGCGATTATCGTTATCGATTATCAAATCGTCGCGTAAAATAAATCGCGTAAAAAAATTTGAATTAAAACTTTTTTTTTTAAATAATCGCGTTAAAGTGTAGAAATCGCGACGAAAAAAAAAAAGGATTCGTGCAGCACTAACAAATCGCGTTAAAGTGAATTCGCGTAAAAAAAGGGGTTATAGATAAAACAGGAGGATTTTGTTCAACGTGTAGAACAGCGTGGCAAATTGCAAAGAGTTTATATGCTGAAGTGAGGATTGGCTAATTTATTCACTTCCAAATTCTAGCACTCAGATCCGATAATCTCTCGAGCTAGAACTATAGAGTTAGCACTCCGAAACATTTATTCACCGAGTGTTATGGATGGCCTTTGAAACCCCGATTTTTGCACTAGTGTTTGGTTAGCGCTCGATTTTCGCATGGGACCAGGATTTCGCGGTGCTGAAACTCGAATAATAATAACGAACTTGTTGCAAGATGACGCAATACATATGTGCTGTATAGGTACATATTTGATTCATTTTGGTCCAAACATTTTCCACACTCGAAACAATTGAAAATTTTGTAATTTTTCAAAGGGAAAATTAAAACAATAAAATATAACAAAATATTAAATTACAAAAAACTTTTACCACTCAAAAAAACCTGCACACAAAGCATTGTTTTATAATGCACTTCATTGAATGGGTTGTATGGGGGTGGAGAAAGCCCCGTGAATGGCGACTGATTGTCGCGACAGCAAAAAGTGCACTACACACACACAGATATTTTCCAGCATTGGTACATTGTGGAAAATACGACCGAAGCGCACAGCAAAGTGTACCACATCGCACACACACCCACACACACACACACAGAAACAATGTAACCCAAAAATATAGGTGAAAAAGGATGATAGTGGGGGGGGGGTGAGGACTATACTCAGCATAGACAATAAAATTGTTATTATAGTTAGAGTTACGTACGTAACGATTCTATGTAGAACAAGAGAAAACAGCCAAACTAGTCGACCATAAAAATCTTCTCTGGCTACCGAGCCACGTTAGAAAATCAGATATCGTCACTGTATATATATATATCGATGGGTTATATACAATACCCGCTAACTTATTTTTACCGATTTTTTTTTTTTTTATTAGAGTAAATGTACCACAGCCTCCCCTATATTTTGTCCGATTTGCTTCCAACAACAATAGAGATTTTACTCTAGGTCTAGAAGATAAACTGTCAGCTTTCTAGCATCAGTCGTTCTAGCCGAAATTTTGATCACGGATAGATGGACGGACAGACGGAGAGACGGACGGACAGACGGACAGACGGAGAGACGGACGGACAGACGGACGGACAGAGAGACGGACGGACAGACGGACGGACATGCACAATTCTACTTAGAAAGACAGAGGTGTTGAATTTTTTTTTCTCTACGACGAGTATTAAGAGGTCGTTTCAAGCTCTATACCAAAGTTATAATACCCATTGGATTACCATCATACGGGTATAATGAGTTAGCGGGTATTGTACATAAGCCATCGATATACATACATTCCTTTATGATGGATACATAATGTACAAAATATAAACATACATTCATATATATATAAGTATATATATGTACATACCCACTACAACTCCTTTTCCTGATGTTGTAACGATATGGAAGGAGTATGGGGATTACAAAAACTTATTCACCTCTATGATAATAATGGTAAAAGGTGTTCAGATAAAACTTTTGTGTATAGTTATGGGATAAATATACAATTTTCTGGATCATATTATGTCTAATACAAGAAAATTAGAACCTTTATATAATATTATAATAGTTGACAGTGAAATGGCAAGGTTTTGTGAAAGAAGGGAGGTAGGCGGGTGGGTGGAATATTTTCAAGAATAAAGAGATAGAGAAAATGTACAAAATATCCTAAACCTTTTTGTTGACAATTATATATATATATATATATATATATATACATTTGTATACGACATATTGGTTGTCGGGATGACAGTGGCGACTCGTTAGAATTTAACCTTCAATTAAAATGCGAATTGTAATTATTTGTTGCACCAAAACTCATCTTCTAAGTAAAGTTTTTTTTTCTTCTGTATATATCTTTTCAAGAAAACGGGTACACCACACAATCTCCACGTCGTCTCCCTCCCCCCTCCTTCACTGGCAAACTGCAATCCAAAGTTAAAAATATCATTTCAGAGACATTTCAAATAAATGATTTGACGCAAAGGACTTATTTGTCACATATTATTATTAGAAAATAAAGTCACAAACTTATCCCGAAAAAGAGAAGAGCTTTTCCTTAATTCCTTTTTTTTCTTTTCGTTTCTTTGTTTTCGAAAATAAAACGACACAACAAAATCCCTAACGGCATCATGATGGTGTATCTCAATAGAATAGAGGTCGACACATTTTGATGTTAAAGTTTATTTTTGAAAAGTAAAACAAAAACAACATTATTCTAAGCGTACACATATACAGCCCCCCTATCCCTCCCCCTCGCACCATCAGCACAGGGACGAATTATAGGTACCAACACATCACGGTATATATATATATATATATATATATATAAATGTAACAGTGGCGACTCGTGAGAATTATTGATCCCGACATCATGGGACTATTTAAAGAAAAAAACGGTGGCATGAATGTTGGACATCATCCGCCACCCTAAAATAACGAAAAAACCATGGCAACAGACATAGCTGTCAAAAGTTAGAAGAAACAGGGTCTAAGCCTAGAAGAAGAAGGAAGAAGAAGACTTATTAACCAAAAAGTTAATCATCGAAAGGAAAAGTCAGAAAAAAAAGGAAACCATCCCAATCCATGTCTATACTTTCTTATAACGTACTCCCTATCCCCTATATATAGGTACATTAGAGTGGTTCACTCAATGTATGGAATTTTGTTTTTTTTTTAATATTCCAAAATTCTCTTGAAGGAGCATTTTTTTTAATTGCAAAAATAATTTCTTCTACGATATTTTGATTTTTTGGGCGTCTCTTCATCTGCCTCAAGAGCCCCTCTTTTTATTTCATATAAACTACAATAATTTCTCGTCTTTATTTTACATTTTGGCGGAAAAATGTTATAACAAAAAAAAAGTTGTAGATCTGAGACAATGACATTAAAAATGGATGCATAAAAACTAATTAATAGGGTGGACCGGTACCAAGACTTAGAATTTGATAAAATCAAAATTGAAAAAAATGAACCACCCTAATTATACATATTATATAGCTAGTTTGTACAACAAAACCTTTCCATTGAAAAAATATATACAAAGTAATCAATCAATATCCTTATTCCTTTCTTCTTATTATAGAGATATACAATCCTGGACTATAAAAGTAGAAATTGGGCACGCACACAGCGTGTATATACATGGAGAAGGAAAGTTGGGTTTTTTTGTGTTTTGTTTTAATTTTAAATTAATTCTTGTTTACAAAGATTTATGGAAGACAATGAACTGCAAAGTATCTCTCTGACGTCGAGTATAAGATGAGTGGTGCGGTGCGCCTTCTCTTCTCGAATGGAATATAGTATGGAAGAAAAATGTGGGCCCAAAGTTTCCGGACCGTATGAAATCAATCATATGATTGATGTTATAAAACAAAAGGCTATGCAGAAGTTTTCTTTCGTTTCTCTCTGTGTATTGATGTGTGTATGTGTGTTTATGTGTGTATATGTGTGGATGTGTGTGCCTATGTATATTGTATAGAGTTGAAAATATTTAAAGTTTCCCATCTAGTTATAAGATAGTGAAGAGTTTTTGATTGGCGTTGATATTGAGAGTAATGGATTATGGAAAATGCGGTTTCGGTTTTCTTATTTGTTTGTTGACCATATATTTATATAGGAGACAAAAATCTATTAAATACAATATGTCGGTCATTTTCGGTCATAAGGGATATTCGAGATTTGTTTTTGTCATTGGATAATTGAAATTGAGATGTGGGTAGGTATAATAATGTAAGATAGTTTGGTAGATACCAAATCGATGATTTCCGTCATTTTTATGTCGGTCGGTTTTTGGGAAATTTTAGTGGCGCCTGACGCAATTAACTAGATTCTAATGGAGATATAGCGACCATCTTTAATGATGAAAAATCTTATTTGAATTTTATTTAAATTTTTGTTTCAAGGCCCGAGGAATATTCATTTGTGCTTTTCTGTTTACGTTCCTTGTTGATAATATCTTTTGCAATTTTTTCCCCCTTTTTAATCAATTCTATAAAATCCATTGGGGGAGGGGGGAAAGAGAATACATTGAAATAGTTGCGTTCGGTACCTTATAGCCTGGCCTCCATCGACCCGGACATGTGGAATTGTCTATAAATAATCGTTGAACGGGGAGAATTTAGTGCCTCGATCTCGCTTTCATATTTTAAGAAGGTGTAAGGAGGTGTATTAGGGTTTCTTATGTTTCTTCACAGAACCAGCACGTGCTGTTTTCTTCTAGACCCAGCTTCCGCAGGTGCCCCTTCAGCCTGCAATGGTCTGTCAGGAGTGCCGTTACCAAAATTATAATACCCCCATTGATTAACATCATACGGGTATAAAAATTAAAATGATTTATTTAATCTCAACAAAAACTGTAAACTTTCCCATCAAAAGTAGATCTAGAGATACTTAATCCCTTATATGTACCTAATACCTACTCCCCGAAAACAAATAACAAAGAGTAAAAACGAAAAATTATTATCTGGGTGTACGGTACGATATCCACCAATTTTATATAGACTTTTAATGTACAAACACATCCTGTACAAACAAGTACAAGGTTCCTTCTTCCTTCTTGGTACACATACATATGTAGAACACCAAAAATAAATATAACAAAACAAAATAAAATAAAACAAAACAAAACAACAACAAAAAACAGACAAAAAACACGAATTAAAGAGCTTCTATTTCTATTATATAATAATATTGTGTGACCCTTGTCACGTTTTTCATATGAATTAAATCGACAAAAAAAAACACCCGAAAATTACCATATAAAAATTAACAAAACTGCCCCGTCAACATTTTCTCTCTTCTTTTCCTTGTAGTATCCTTGTCGCCACTTTGCTTGAAACTCTGTTAAAAAACCATTTCGTTGTTATAGGTATATGGGGGGGGGGTGGGGGGTTGGGGGAACCAAACCATATACAGTAAAACCTTGAAAGTAACACTTTTTACGAATTTGTTACATTTGTTACGTTAGTTACCAAAACTGGTAATAAATTAAACAAATGTAAAGAAATGTAGCGAAACTAATACGATTCCGTCCAATTCAGATTGACAGATACATGAAATAAACCCCATCACAAGACCCGCTCCGAAGACAACCACCACTCAATGTACTGAGCCATAGTATTACCATCAAAATTAAATCTAAGGCCTGTATATGCATCCATTTGAGCCATTTAGTGATGTTCGAAATTTTCCTTTAACCATTCCGTTCAACGAAAATACAAGCTAAAGACATCTTGATTGTGGTTCAATGTTAAATAAGGAAGATTTGTTTTAAAGACGGGGAATAACATAAAACAAACAAACAAACAAAAACTCAATGATCGAGTGCCCTGCTTATGGTGATAAATAAATTCTCTCCATTTTTTAATAGAATTTCGTTGATGTCAATCGATCAATATGTCAATATATACTTGACAAAATAAATACACCAAACAACACACATTATTGTACTGTACAAGTCTTTTAAAGTATTATTGGGTTACTACAATACTAGTATCAGCAAGTGGCAGCACTTCAAAATTGACAGAGAAAAAAAATGGTAACTGTCTTTGGTTAAAAGTTAATTTCCTCTTACATTATAAACAGAGGTGGATGAGATAATGTATGTATGCATATATGTAGGTACCCGGTACCGTGACAGTATATTGATTCTAATGGAAAATATATAATAAAAGAAAATTCGCTTTGACTCGAAAAGTTGCTGCCAATATTAAATAGAAAAATAATCGCAGAGAAATTATGTGTCATGTACATATATCATTCATCATTTTATGCAGAAAAGTATTAAAGGAAATGTCATCGAAAAAAAGCTATTGCAACAATAAATAGTATGTGAGATGCTATGATGTCTGGGATAGTAAATGATTTTTAAAATGTTTCCACGTAACGTTTATATATAGATATATATATATATATATATATAGTCTATTCGAATGCAAGCATAATAAAAAAAAGGCTGCTAAGTAAAGCTACGGGGCTTCCACACAAAACAAACTATTCCCTTATCGAAATTTTGATTGGTAGTGTGCGAAAAATCCAAAAAACTAAACATTAAAAAGCATCTGTTTTTCGAAAAATTTGTATGGGAGAGGGTCGAAGGAGTGGGCTGATTTTGCCCGATTTTCTAATGCCAAGCAGCTCGTTCACAAAAAAAAAACGACGCTGCCAAAATTTCACGTCGCTAGCTCAACGCGTTCGAAAATTACCGTGTATACAGGCGAGCGGACGAGCGAACGATATTCAACGACCAAAATTTTCATTGCAGTTTTACGAATTAAAAATGTCCAAAACGAGGACATTTCACAAAAAAATTTTGATTTAAAATTTTTCAAAAATAAAAGTGAAAACTAATTTTTAGCGTATGGAAGCAAAAACGATAAACTCTCCCAAACTCTATCTCTCAATTTGTATAGATGTAAAATGAAAAAGTTTCAACTATGCAATAATAAGGGAGTAATTGTCAAACTTTATTTTTAATGGATAAAACAGCAGTTTTCAAACATCCATTTTGTGTTTACATTTAAAACACTCACACCCCTGCCCCCTCAAAAGAAACAAAAAAAAAAAACGAAGAAAAGAACTTACCGACTTACGAAAATGTTTTTATTGTTCTTTTAACAAATTAAGCGAATTTAAAGAGCTTTTCAAGCGTTGCAATTTATGCAAATTTTTATTCTTTTTTTTTTTTGGTTTTTTTTTTTTTTTTAAATGGCACTCTGTAAAACATTATTGCCCACAACGAGACCACATTAATTGGTTAATGATCATAATAAATACAAACAGTAAAGTCTTAATAATTGAGATTTGTCGTCAACGAGAGAAATTTATTAGTTTTACCGGAGCAATTACAAATTTATGGATATTGTCACAACACACAAGACACGTGTGTGAATGATGTGATCTTAATTTATACAAAAACTTATTCAGTAAGTACCACCTGCAATAGTTTAGTGACAATATAATTTTAATGACCAGTGACATGTCGCGAGACCTCGACATGTGAGCAAAGGGGAAAAG
>JANSTT010018379.1:0-13977 GCA_026745375.1 Platyura marginata
AGGTTTTACGAAAGAATATGCGGATTTCTCAAGACATTTCTCAAGCAATGTCTTCACCAACAAAAATGCTTACTGGGTATGGAGTTAGTGCACTTATAGCAAATGGCGCAATAGCGGTGTAAAATTCAAAATTTCAAAACTATCAAATGCTTTCCATACATTTTCCTAAAGTGACTGAGGTCCGCTTAACGACTCTCATAGAAAAACACTCTTCTTATTTAACTCTAAAGCGCAAAACGGAGTCCGTTGGACTTCGATGAGGAAGAAAAGACCAATAACTTTTAAACGAAAAGCTTTTTCAACATGAGATTTTTTCGTACTTTTAGGTTTTTTTTTAAATTTAATAATTTTTATTTTTCACAATAATTTTGTACAAGTTTTTGGACAGTTTCTTTTAAAAAAATCAATTTTATTTAGGTTAACGTGTTTAAAGTTCATAAATTTAAATTAAATATAACTTATGTCATTTTGAAAAAAAAAATGGGCTTTCACCGAACATCTTGAGGGTTTTTTTTTTTGCGGTTTTTTCAAAAGTGACACAATTTTGAACTTTCTTAATACTAAAGATATGGTTTTGAAACTTTGCATTTTTATATTATTTTAAATTTCCAGAATTTGTTGGCAAATAAATTTGTTTGAAAAAGTTAAGGGGAAGTTGTGGGAAAGTGCGGGTAAGGGTGGGGGAAAGATAGGGAAGGGTGGAAGAAAGGAGAAAATGGGTGGGAAAAGGTAGGTTAGGAGAAGGATAAAAAAGGGTGAAAGAAGATGGAGAACGTTGGGGAAAGGTTTAAAATATGAAGGGAAGGGTAACTTAATGTGTAACCGACGTAGATTTACTTAGCAGCCCTTTTTTTATAGATGTTTATTAACAAAACTATGTTTATTAACAAAATCCCATTTCTAAGTTCAAACAAATTTGTGCTGGACTCACTTTAATAATAACTTGCCATATTATCCAATTTTGCCTTACTTGTGCTTAATAGACATTTAAAATAATAACAATGAAAATTATTTTGAGAAGAGGGATCCTTCGTTATTACGAGCATTTATTTCTGGCATAATTATTATCCATTCTATTCATTGAATTACCCAAATATGTAAATAAATTATGAACTGAAAAGAAAAAAGAAAAAAAAAATCATTTTATCGATAAATATGTAACTAGCCGAACATAAAATATTGTATCAAAAACCGATAACGAACATTTATTCGGTATCTAAGGGTTGTATAAAAATCAAACGGGGTAGAATCATATTAAATTCATAAACCAATTTTCTTTTGAAATTGAATTCTGGATCTAAGATTTATGTTTGCATTACATACGTAACAGCAAGGGAAATGAAGAAATTTCCTCCCTTGAAAGTTCTACTACATCAGTATTTTACGTAATGAGTCAACACATTGCTGACAGAGTTTTCAGGTTTATTCTTATTTTTTTTTTTTTTTTGATAGTAATATTTATAGAAGAAAAGATAGAAAAGGCATCTTTAAATTATTCATATTAAGAAAATTGGTGACAATCTTCATTATAAGAATTTTTACATACATACTATACCATACATATATTGTAAAAAGATATTCTTAAAATCAATATTTAATCCCAGCACTAAATTCTAGAGGATGTCTATCAACTGTTATATAAATATCAAGAGAACAATTTATAGGTACAATAAAAATCATATAAAAACATGTAATATTGTATAAAATGATATTTTTTTTTTATATGTTTTGAGTATTACCGTCATCATATGAGAGTTATATTATGACAGGGATATCAAAACTCCAAACATATGTACATACATTGGATATGCTCGTATTCATATATATGGTGCGGTTTTTCTTGATGTCTGCGACATCTGTTTAGATTTTACAAAGCAATATTTTTTTTTTTCTGCAAAAAAGCAACTTCAAATACATATATTTATCCAAATAAAAACCAAAATTGGTTTATGGCAAAACTGCGACCAAGTGATTGAGTCATATGTGGCATATCATTTGGAAATGGTAATGTTTTTCGCATGAGAAATGTTTTTTTTTTCTTTTGAGTCATTTTGAGTATGTAATTTGGTGGTAGAAGAAGCTATATTTATCATTGGTCAAATGAAATTTTGTTCGCGGGTATCTCACAGAGAATGAGTTTTTTTTTGATGATATGTAAGTATATATGTAAATTTTCAACCATATTCGCTGCATACGTTAAAATATTGACTTTCCTCAATTTTGACTATCTAAAGAAATTTTGCCTAAAAAATGAAATTAAATGGCATTAAAACCAAAGTTCAATCTTTCCAATGAACCGGCTTCCTGAGCCAAGGTCGAAAAAAGTACATCAAGTTCGATCAAACGTGAAGGCTCTCCTGTTTTCTTTGATTAGAAAGTGCATCAAAAACTGCACAGTGTGAATGAATGAATGAATTTTTAGTTTTAGTCAAGTTTAGTCAATAAGGAGTATTCCCATTTTATTGAATTTTAGTATGGGTGGTCTTATAAGAGTTAAAGATGGATAAAAAGTGGTGATCTCCTATTAAGCTGTGCTAAACACTTGTTTTCTTGCATTTTTTATTTGCAAAACCTTCAATTCGTGGAGAAAAAACGTGAAAACGCAAAAAAAATGTGGTGCAATTATCGAGTTCGCACTGTAAAGATTCACACTAAGAATGAAAAAGATGGAAGCATTTTCATTCACTCATTACAATAGAGATCTTAAATTTCGACCATATATATGCATTAATATAAATATGTAGTGTAGTTACGTTTTCTTCATGGGATAGTAGTTTGGAATTTTTCTAATGATTATCTTATCATTGGACTAAACACTTTACCTACGACCTTCGCATTAGTTAACAAACAAAATTAAGAAAAAGTAAAAGTTTCCATTACATACTTACATATATGTATGTAGGTAGATATGTAGATATTTTTATGACTTTAAACCAAATTGGAGTATCATCTAACCATAAAATTGGTCTGATGTTTATAAAATGTTATCCAATAAACGGAAACATTGCGTGAAACTCTACATGAATAATCGTCCATCAACTGTCATATTACTGGCGTTGAAACGTTGTATATCCTGGAAAATAATAGTTTCGGAGTATACTAATTCACATATTTTCTGTATACTATTTATGTACTATTATAGAAACACATGGTAATTATGGTAATTTATTTAAATTTGATGGGATGTTGTTGAAACTTGGAGAACTTAATCAAAATTGGGATAGTTGTTTAAAAATAAGATGATAACCTACTTACATATGTAATAAAAATAAAATACACAAATTGATTATTTTTATTTGTTATGAATTAATGCTTTTAGTGAGGTATATGAAAACAAAAGTCTAAACACCTCTTTCAAGGTTAATAGAAATATTTTTGAACAAAATTGTTAATTTTTTGAAATTTTCTATAAGAAGCAAGAATTATGAGTTTTCCGTTGTTCAGAAATCTGTATAACATTTCAATGAGTCAGTTGAGGGAACAGACATTTTTATCTTGTAGCCCATCTCCATTACACCTCAGTTAAACACTGCAACTGTTCACCCCATTAATTCCAAAACCATTAAATGTTTTTATTATCTTTTTTAATGCATAAATTACTCCTTCAATTATTTCGAAGTAATATAAAGGAATCCAAAATATCCGACCTCAATTCATCCACCATACTCGATGAAAATACTTTTTTGTCTTGTTCGAGTGAGACTGAATCCTAGGACCAATGACATTGACTCAATTGAACACCTATTATTCTAGATCTAATTCTAAAATAATCTAGATACATATTAGTATGTATTAAAAATTCAGCCCAGATCTAACAAAACACATTACTTTCCCTTGATTCCAGTATAATTTTATTTAAAACCTATTAAATTCACAAAATTTTAAATAATTAATTTACAATCCACATTACAAATTCAAAGATTTCACTCTGGATGGTAAAACACTGGCAAGAAATGAAAAGACCATTGATTCGTCTCTTGGGGGTTCCCCTAAATAACATTATACGATCAAATGAATTAAATAAACAATTAATGGATGTAAAACAGCTGACACCTACAATATTTATATAGTAGACAGTAGAGGTATAGATAGATTATGTACCTACATAACGTACATATATATATATATATATGTATGTATTTATATAGGTAATGGGGAGTACCTAAAACACATAAAATCACCTTTGCCCTTGCGTTTAAATTCATAGGAAAAACAACTAAAATTAACCTTTTAGGCTCGATTTCCTTCCCTCTTCTAGTCAAGAGAACAAATATCCAATTTTCGCATTAGCTCTCATACATAAAACAGCAATTTGTACCCTTCATAAATGTAGTCAGCGCTAATCAAAATTTGTAATTCTCAAAGATGTAATTTTCATAAAATGACGTGCCAGGTATAGGGTAGAATGGTAATTCGGGTGTTTTTATTTTAAATGAGTTTCAGTGGGACTGTTTTATATTACCACTTTATTTGTTGTAATGTTTCATTGTACTCGGGTCGTACTGGTATATGTGTGGTGTACTTTGAATGTTGTAGGTACATATACCGTTCCTCTGACTCTTCCACTCTCTGGCTGGTTCGAAAAATGGTGTGATGTTAAAAATTTGAATTTTCATTTTGAGTTTTTTTTTTTTGTATTTTTTTTTTTTTGTTATTTGGTTTTTACCACAAAGCTAAATATAATTAGTATTTATAAGTTCTGTTAGGGCATTCGCGTAGGTATATTCATGAACATTCATTAATATATTTTTCATGTCTGATAGGGGTGCGTAATGTCATAGATATATAGGTATAATAGAGAGGAGGTACATTTATAATAATGTATAAATGTAATGCGGGCATTTTGTCAGTAAATTGACATTTAAACAAAATGACTCTCTGTATCAATCACAGGTTATTATTTAAGGAAAATATTTATGTGAAAAATATCTACAACAGTTTCGAATATACTTGACTTAAATATAATAAATGTACGATTGTACGTACCTATGTTATAAAAATTCATATTTAGCTTCAGTGACGGCGATTTGTAAATTATTATGTAGGTACTGCGGAAAAATATTTGTTCATTATAAGATTGGGAGGAGAAAAAAATAGAATTCCCATAGAATGAAGATTCAAGGAGCCCAGTGTACCCTTTGGCGAGTTTGAAAAAATCTGTCCTTACATGTACTCACCTGTCCTCATAATTTCTTGCCTGTTCTCACCTGTCCTTACCTGTCCTTATCATTTCTTACCTGTCCTTACCTATTCTCACCTATCTTCACCTCTACTCACCTTTCCTCACATGACACAATTTTGAACTTTCTTCATACTAAAAATATGGTTTTAAAACTTCGTGTTTTTATATTATTTTGAATTTAAGCATTTTTTTTTTCAAATAATATAAAAAATATTAAACTTTGAAACAATATCTAGTATTAAGAAAGGTCAAAATTGTGTAACTTTTTAAAAAAACCGCCTAAAAAACGGTCAAGATGTTCAGTGGACAATCAATTTTTTTTTTCATTTTCTTTTATCAAAATAACGTTTTTTTTAGTCCCATGATGATAGGATCCATAATTCTCACGAGCCGCCCCTGGAACAAGCTTTAACTAATGATTTACAATAATGGTTTACCATAAGAAATAAAAGCTCTATACGAAATGTTGTTGATAATTCAATTTTCCTTCCTAATACTGAATTTACGATCGTCTTAAAGATACTTAGAAGTTATAAACCTGAAACCAGCCATCTACAAATTTATATACTGCACACAGTGCACCCTCTATCCAATACGCCAATGTTCATAACAAACACTAAAAATACATACACCTGTAATCAGTTTCCATACAAGGTATATTGCACATGACCTCAATCCCCTTGCGATTATTGTCTGCCATGAATTCCAATGAACTGTTTCCTTTTCTCTGAAAGGGAAATGAGGAAATCAAGACACTTCGTGACTTATAAAATATTTCTTAATTCAACACTGGTATGTGAAACGTTAAGATTTGTCGATTTTTTTGCGGTTTAGTCCCATCATTTCAATTTCGTATCACGTAACATGTGTATATGATTCTATATTTAAGGTACAAGGCGAAAGGGGCCTTTGAATGTAGAGGTATACTACAGCATTTCTCGGCAAGGAAACAAATTGATATTAGTTACGTAGTTCGATTAACTATAAAAATGTCAATTTTGGAATTTTTGTGTTTAAGGCCAACAAAATTAGCATAAAAATATTTTTGTACGGTAGAAAATAATCTTAAAGTGATTGTGCGTATTTTGTTGGTAATTGAATGTTATTGATTTTTGTTATTGCAAATTACACATACTTTCTCTTATACATTCATAGATATATGCATACATATTAAATTTGAAGTAGAATTCGAACCACTCAGCTTCAGATTGTTTTTCATTTTGTTTGCTTGGGACCCAAGTAGCAATTTATAGTTAAAAACCGGTAATGCAACGGTTGTACAACTCTAGTTAAAAATAGCAAGAAGTAAAAATAGTTCTTATAACGTTAATAATACTTCCCACCAACTTGGCTAAAACTGTGTTTGGACAGTTTTTTTTTAAACTTAAGCTGTTATTTTTTATAGAGTCATAAAGAGGTTATTTAAACGTCCCGCTACGGTTTTTATAACGTTTCTTTGCAAAGAAGTGTATTTATGGTTTAAAAATAGGCAACCAGGCAACATCTAAGGTTAACAATGTAAACTCTATTTAAACTTAAACTTAATTAACTCAAAGTTTTATTGGGTTAAAAGTCAACGTTAAATAATGGTTGATGATACAACGGCTTTTTAATTCAAAGAAAATAAAAATTAATCTGGTTGAAATTTATAACGTTATTAAAACGTGTTCTAATTTAAGTTTTCTTCTGAACGTCGGTGTTAAATTGCTGCTTGGGTAGAATTAAAATCAAATACTCTCTTTTTGCCTGCCTACCATTTCATCTATTCAATTTGATTTTAGAAATGTTTATTCGTTCGTATGCATTGCAAATATAACGCTAGCCGATTGATCTAAACTAAAAACTCTAAGAATAACAAATATTTAAAGTGTTAGAGAAAGAAAAAAAACATTTTATGTGTTTTACAGCATTATAAATCATATCCATTCTGTTTAATTTGATTTGGGAAAATAATTTAGATCAAAACTATACTATCTGGTATTAAATATGTATGTATTAGCAAACTATACACGTATACCAACATATTATAGGAAATAATATACCAATTCAACTCTCTTAGCCGAGTAAACAAATATTTCGGCGTTAATGTGTTTACCACAATTTCAATATTTGATTACAAAAAGTGTTAAACGCAACACACCATTGCTTTGATTTGTATATTCATAAGGTGTAATTTAGTTTTCTGTTACCAAAAGCCAAAATATATTTAATGGAAATTGCTATGTTTACAAAACAATCTCTAATGACGTTTGAAATATTTATTTATACAAATACATTTTGTATGTTTACATTAAAGTTTATTAAATGATCTGAAATCGATTGCAGCTTAATGTGATGATAATTATTATGTCTGAATGTTTATTAATATAAGTATTTTTTCGAATTAATAATATTTTTCGCCTTTTTTGATTGGCAAAAGAAAAATTTGAAAAATCCGACACTTTTTGTTGAAAATGACGGAAAAAAATTCAATTCAGAGATGGCGCTGCATACTTATACCGTTTTAAAATCGTTTTTTTTGAAAATTATTTAAACAAAGGATTAGCAGGAATAACACAATTATTATATACATGACGGCATGACGCCAAATGTTCAGAGTTTTTCAAATTTGTTTGGTCAAACGACACTCCATGAAAATTGCGAAAAAATAGCAGAAATAAAAGTTCATAACCTGGTACAAAGTTAACTAAACCCAGAGATTGAGTAGCATGAACCTTTTTGAAATCGAATTTTAAAAAATCTGTAATAATGGAGATATTATAATTAAATTGGGAATTATACGGTTTTAGGGGACCCTTATTCTAATGACACCATCAATTTTCCGATATTGATGAATCTTGTTGAGTTTTACCCGAAACGCTCTTCATAGTTTTTATTGAAAATACATTCTTGTTGTTATTTAACTAAAATTGATACATCTGCAAAACAAAAGACGTTTTATTAAGTTCCTCTCATTTATTAGAACGCATATTTTTCGTTCTTGTTTTATTCACATTTCATTAACAAATTTTTCATTATTTCTGGGCACCTATACATTACAGCACATCTACAAAGTTTTTTTGCCCGCCAGACGCTCCATATCGGTTCTGGATAGCGCTTCAAAAGGTGCTAGAATCATAATTTTAAATATCAATTGTAAATAAAATAAATAAATTCAAAATAAATTTTTTTTTTCTGACATTTAATTTAATCAAAATGTATTTTATATATATTTTGTAAACATAAATCGTTCCAAAAGATTTACCCTACGAAGTGGATGTAACGTATTTATGTTCAATGAATATCCATTTTATGATGCATAAACTAACAGAGATAATGGAAATAAATGCTATAATCACAAACAATAATATTCTGGAAAACATACATGGAATGCATAAACTTTCATATGTACATACGTATACACATACATGTACATATTATAAGTACTTTCAGTCGTATATATGTACATATATGTAATATTGAATTTAGAAACCAAAAGCAATTTATTATTATTTATGTAAATAGAAAATGTTCCCAATATGACAATAATTACTATTTTAGACTACCCAATTGTATGGCTAAGGCTAAGATATATTTTGAATATGTGTACATATGTAGAACCAGTAAAGAAGAAATTATTGGCTATGCCGATTATAATATACCCGTATGAGGTATAAGTACTTATTTATTATCTACGACTGTTCCTATTATTTATTTTATTTAAAAATAGTTTGGTGGCCCAGTACCCTCTACATCTACTCTTTTACCTTTACATCCTGCGGTGTGGGATTTGACCTTTTCTGCGACTTTTCTTCATTCCTTTCTGTTTAGGGCTACTTCTATCCAGTTGCAAACACAAAAAAATTGAAGGTCTTTCTAATCACGTTGCACGATT
Organism: Platyura marginata; assembly: GCA_026745375.1. Lineage (NCBI taxonomy): Eukaryota > Metazoa > Arthropoda > Insecta > Diptera > Keroplatidae > Platyura > Platyura marginata. The sequence goes on from JANSTT010018379.1 coordinate 9,057, forward strand.
TCTGCCGCTCGTTTTTGTTTCTTTTCCTTGTCCATTCTAATTAGGTGTCCGGCCCACCTTAACGATTGTGCCTTGTCCATTTCACTAAAATGATTTAAACATAAATATTTTTGAAATATTCACAAACTCAAAGCATCACGTATGAGAAACACAGTTACATATAGTGGTGGAAAAAAGTATTCGATCGTATCAACATACTGTATTTCTTTTTTAAAAATTTTGTTTCTTTTTATTGGAATATGAATAATTTTGAAAGTTTTATTTTGATTGTTTACGAATATAATGAGGTTTTATATTAATGGAAGTCTTTTCCGAATACTTTTTTCCGCCACTGTACGTGCACTTTCGGAACACGAGTCTTTCAAAAGACAACAACTCTACCCACTGAGTCACTGGCAATCCGACGATATATGATATTATACATCAGACATTTGTCTGCCCCGAATTCAGCGACCCTGTCTATATCACCAAATATATGACGGTCTGGAGATAGTTCCAGCTATGAAAAATTGTTATCACCGATCTCACCGATCTCACCGATATATTAAACTGTTAACATTTCAGTGCTCTAGCTTAGGCCCTTCAGACGTCATCTAACTTTTTTATAGATTTTAAACTGCTTTTTGATCCTAAATAATTAATATTTGACATTTTATCTATAAAGTTGGTTCAGACTTTTTAAAATCGACCGGGTGGCTTGGGTACAGTATAACTTTGAAAAATGTTTTTACTAAAAATTGGAAAAGTGATTGATGTATAGGGAAGACGAAAAAAAAATTACTATTTCTTTTCAACACCCAAAGAAACCCTAAAAAAGTGGTTCTAATAACATCTAAGGCTACTTTTAAATTACCATAGAACGTCGCCTCCCCCTCCCACTTATTGAACACAGATGGACAGACGGACAAATGTATAATGAGAAATAAATTGCTAAATAAAAAAAAACAAATTATTCCATAAAATGTATATTGGATAATTTTACGATTATTACTTTGACAATAATTCTCATCATAACTTTTTCTAATTATCATTGTCTTACATATACATATACATATAAACATTGTGCTACAAAATAATTTCCAACCTTATACATATACATATACATATCTACATATCTACATACATACATTATTTAAATCAATTTAATTTTGCTAAAATTTTAAAACCCCTTCATTAAACTTGCAGAAATTTATTAACGCTACCCCATCTAATAAAAGGGAGAGAGGGTATTCTTGTACAGAATCACGAAAATGACATTTTAACCGTCAAATTAAGACAAGGTATATGGGTTAAATGTGTAAGGGTTTCTTGTTTTAATGAAATTCCTTGTAGATGGTACATTCATTTGATTATTAAACACTTGCTGAGTATAACACTTTGTTTACAAGATGCTTTCGGAATAACACATAATTTAATAGAAGTGAGTGTGGTTTACATTTTACATTATTTAACCCCATCAGGATAATCTACCATTTTGTGAGAGGACGAAAAATTTCAAATACCAAAGTCAAGGACTTCATTTTGCTGTATATATGTATGTACACATGATATAAGTATGTACATATATCACATATCATTATATAAAAAGAAACTACTATTTCAATGATTTCTTCTGTTATATAATTTAAGAAGAAGAACAAGAACAAGAACAAGAACCAGTAGAAGATGAAATAATGTAATTTTCCAAAAAGGAAAAGATATATTTGCCACCTGCACCAAAAATAATTGATAATCTTTATTTCAATATCGCTGCAGACAACCCCACAAGTTCATACACATATAAGTAGGTACCGACCGTATCTATACCAAAAATGGTACGTCTTGGCTCTTGAGGATATTGTATTGTTCTATATACCTACTATTGAAACATTATATAGATATGTACAATTTACTATACGAATGAAGCTTTTTGCTTGGATCATTGCCAATTTTAAAGCTATTTGCCTAAGAAAACCGGCAGAAGGCAAAAGAAAAAAGGAAAAGAATAAAAAAAAAAAAGAAAAAAGAAGGGATGTTTTGTGTATACTGCCTCATACATATAATAGGCACACTTGCACTAACAGATAAAATTGTACTTTGAAGCCATACACAAAATGTTTTATAATATCAAATTTTTTAAAGATATCTCCCCCACCCCCCAACGAGTACCGACCAAACTAGAGAGTTATCAAATAAAATGTTAAAAATACAAAAAGTAATTTTCTTTCTTTCTCCCCCATTTCAAATCATCATATTACCAGCACACAGGTGTGTAAAAGCATTTGTTTAAAGGCTAAATACTCTCATTGTCTAAAGGAAAATAAAAAAAAAAACTGTTATAAGGTTTCTGTTTTTAGGATTATAATCGTTTCATTTTTCTTTAAAATTTCCAGAAAATTTAATTTATAAGTTTATGCAATTTTAATAATTAAATTACCTTGCCAAAAACTAAAAACAAACTTTATTATGGGAAAATACAGACAGAGAATTAAAATTGGAATTCACAAAGGGTCGCACATGAGAATGTCAACCGGTACACACCCGGTGAAAGTAGAAAATTTTGTATAATAGACTATCAACACCTTAGTGAAACAGTTTAGTTATCTTTAATCTGTCCACTGAATCGAGAAAATTTTTGTACACATTCATCGAAAGTACCTTTAAAGTGGATATTGATTGATTGTCATGAAACAAAACGGGAAACAGAGTTCTGTAGGCCAAGGGATGTGGCAATTAATGTTAATATTTTAATACGGACTAGTTATTTAAGGGTAGACTAAATTTGATTTATCTTCCGAAAAATCTTGCGTCTTTTCGTTTAAAAATTACCCTGTATATGTATGTATTAGGCTGAGGCGTTATTGTATGGGAAAAATTTAAACTGCATTAAATTGATGTAATTAAACTTTGCACTAGGGTGCACCGTTACTAAGATATTTGAATTTTTCCTTGAATAGATAATGGTTATCATATCATTGTAGTTTTTAAATACCAAAACCAAATTTTCGGGGTTTTTTGAACTCATCATAAGGCAACTTTTCTGCAATGGTACAATTCTATATTCTTAATATCAATTTGTCGGCTCACCCTAATATGTATAGGCCGAGGGTTATGGAAATTTAATGTAATGCCATCCAGTTTATGCAATACTCTCGCTAATGGTTCAGTTATTTAAGGGCAGACTTTAGTTCTTGTTAATTAAATTGGATTTATCTTTGGGAAAGTCTGATATCTTTTCGAAAATTCTGTCTAAAAAATTACCCAATTAATAATCATGAGCCATGCCACATAATATTTTTGCACAACAGAAATAAAAATGTACAAATAATCATATTTTGGATATTCATTTGTGTATATCTATAAATATAATTACAACACAAATCCCTAGATATTTTTAAATTTAATAATAACTCCCAATAAAACATTCTAAATTGGTCAATAAATTTCGCTTTAATCGACCGAAAATCTTCTTACTGAACTCATAAATTGCCAATTCAAACGAAAATCGTTAACTATAAATAAAAACCGCACTTCGTCCATTTCTTTTCCAAGAAAATCGCATAGTACATAATGACAAATCATTAATTTATTATGTAGATGTTGTAAATAATATATTCATAGACCCCATTAAATCCCACTCTGGCATCCTCTTTATAAAATAGATCCGGAAAAGTTTTCTCAAAGTGTTATTAACAATCTGTTTCCTATAGTCAAAGTTCATTATAGGTCGAACTATTCATTTGTCACAACAAATTGGAGTTTTGCATTTACGAAGACAATGTTTTCCCAGTACTTTTGTTTGGGAACTGCAACATTTTGACTCTTAATGCTGCTTGCTATTTGGGTTGGTAACAGATGGTTTCTATACATTTAATAGATAGTTTATGCTTTGAGAGAGTTGAAACTTTTAGAAATGGAACTAGTATGGCTGGAAAATGAATGGGAATCGCTAACATTTATTTTGAATTACGTTTTGTTAATTAAAATGGAAATATAAGATTATTAATAGGCACCCTTATTTTCTAATTCGATATGATATTCGTGTTCATGGTGATGGTTTGAACATTAAATTGGTTATATCTACTCTATTTGTATATAATATGTGAAACATGCACGAATTCTCCTAATATGTAATGGAATGAATGGTTCTGTATAAATATATATCTATATAACGAGTAAAAGAAAAAATTATAACTCCATATCCATTCAAGAGTGGTAGGAATTTGGCAAAAGAGCAAAATATGAAACAAGTACCTATACAATCAATAGTTTCACAGTCATTTCTTTTGGGAAGAATTTCTGAAATAATATCTGTGTTAGAAGTTTATTTTATCTAAGAAATTTGATCAATAACCGAAAATAAAAAATATCTTCTAGATCCTCAAATCTATTTAAATGGCGTTATGTTATACAGCGTTATGTTATTTCAAAATTGAAAATTAATTATAATGAATAATAAATCAAAATTTTTATTAAACTTTTTCTCAGTGTACCATCATTTTTGCTTACTAATACATTATATAATGCAAAATGGCGATAACTGATTGAATTGTTTCATGGTAAAGTATTATTAATTGATACTAAAAATGCTTATACTAATTAACCGGTATCCTGGTATTGGATTCCCTACATACGAGTTATGAAATTTCAATGAGGTAAAACTGCATAAAGATTGTAATAATCATTGATTCTAATATATAATCACTAGCCATTTTGGCGATATTTATTTGTAACCTTTTGTTCTTCAGTACGATAATAAAAATATTAATAATACGGGCGGAACTTTAATGAATTAGAATTTAAGAAATCTAACTAATTCTCACTAATTTCATTCTCAAGCAGAATTTGTTAATTTTTGCTGACAGATTATAATTCGTTTTAGCTTTCTACGCTGCTACAACACAATATTTAAATTTCAATGACACATCAGAAGTTACCCAAT